>JADDOH010007416.1:0-47223 GCA_016648135.1 Agrypnia vestita
AAAACCATCTGCACACAATGTTCAAATTTCCATGAGCTTTTTTTCTATGTAATGAAATCAATCAAGATATTATCTAGAAATAAAATACTTAAACGTAAATAATTATTGTAACTAAATGGTGACTATAAAGTGTTTAATGGCATTTCTCACTATTTATAAAATATATCTAATCAAAGAGAAACCTCACGAAAATACTATTACTTTCTTACCGTTGGATAAACTTAGGAATTATGACGTTGTCATATTAAAACTTACATAGATTTCAACAATAAAAAAGACTGATATGTTATTTATCTATATATATTTTTATATAACTCGCAGGCAGCAAACTTTAAATACAGTTCCAAGTTATATTACTACATTGTTATAGGTTATAGTCTACAGATAATAGTGACGCGTCGGTCGCTCTCCTTGTGTTGAGTTACTTCTTGCCCGATGGTCACTAGACTAGTGCTATAGACTAAGAGCCAGCGACCGCCACACATACTTTACAGCATCAAACCTGAAATATTTTCAGCACATGTACACTGTAGTAGCTAAGAAGATTTGGATATTATGACATTTAAGTTCGGGGGATTCTGTCAGATGATAGGTAACACAGGTACAAAAAATGTACAAGTAAAACTTAAAAAAACAAACCTGACTTTTTAATATGTTTAACGGGACAGTACCTACTCATTAATACACTAATATAAATTATTGCTAGATGCTTTTTACTGGTCATTTCTTCCGCTAGGCGCATTGAATCTCAATAAATAATCATGTCATTTACGTCATAGTTACAATTCTGAATTTTATATATTTTATTCGGGCAACTATCTTACAATATTACCTTATATCATATATTGTAATGTTTTACTTGCACATTTTTTGTACCTATGTTACCTGTTATCTGCCAAAATCCCCCGAACTCATATGTCATAATATCCGAACCTTCTTACCTAGTACAGTGCACTTTTACAAAAAATATATCAGATTTGATACCATGACGCAAGTCTGGCGATCACTGGCTCCTATTCTATTATGAGCTCGTAACTCCCTTTACTGCCTTTCATGCTGAGGTCACATTTTCGGAGAAATATAGTGCTGGGGGTGCGACAAGGTTGGTGCTGAACGTCGACAAGGTTGGTGCTGAACGCCGACAAGAGCCGACGCAGGTTGTCGTTATTTTAGATAACGCGCGCGCTTTTTGTTCATTCTATCGTGAACTAGGTATATTTGATTTATCTCTAAAGAGTCCTTTCTGTAAATTCTTCCTTTTAAATGTGTAATACTTTACAAATTAATTTGTTGCAATTTTGTCTTGTGTATTAGAACGTTTTAGATGATGATGATGAAGAAGAGAGGGATATTAATAACCAATAATTTTATAAAACCGTCAATCGACGGTCTTTGGAATAGGTTTAATTTTATTTAGTGATACACATACATATTATGGTTGTGATTCCTTTTTTCATGACATTTTTAATTACATTTACTTTCCTTTTATATTATTTTTTGTTTCATTGAGTTTTACACAATTTTTATTTAATGAAATCGTGTATTAAGTGTTATCCATATATTTATTATATGTCACATTTGTTTTGTCGGCAGTTCACAATCAAAAATATTTTACAATATCTGTGTCAAAGCAAATCTTTTTACAAGTATCCAGACGGTTAGGAACTTTGGTATTATTGAGAATAAAAAGCAGGAATAGTAAAACTGCCAAATAAGAAATGTATTGTAAATGTGTTGAATATTGTAAAAATTGTATTTCTAAATTTAGATAAATTTCTTTCCATGTATCATTACAAAATAATCAAATGTTAAAAAAATAGTTGTATACGGTTTTTGAATATTTAGGTGTACAAAAATTAGTCAAAAATAAATTAATATACTTAAAAATTATCGATATTGTACTGTTTTAAACATTCCAATGAATAACTTTAATTAGACATTTTTCCGTAAGACTTATTTTCTTTTTGTTTTCGGATCTTTCATATAAAATTATTTTCCAATTAATCTTGTCAATCGAAGAAATCTGTACATTTTTATCTAAATCTTCTCTATGGATTTGATTTAATATGTACATTATTGAATCTTCTCGATGAGTTGGATTTAATATGTCCACGATTGAATATTCTCTATGGATTCGATTTAATCTGTACATTTTTATTTGAATCTTCTCTATGGATTCGATTTAAAATAGAATCAATTTATCAGGGTAACGTTTACATAATAGTTACATATTTTATATAATTACTAAAATTATACAAACCTATAATATAATAAATTATCTATATTTTGCGCAAAATCTAAACAAAATTGTTTTCTGCAAAATGACAGTGCCCTGGATTCAATTCCAATTGAAATACATGGTTAATGACAGTTTTTTAAATAATTTTAAATGTTTTATCATAAAGACCTTCACGATGGCGGCCATCAACAGTCGGCACCGCACATCCACCCAAATGTCGAACCATACCAATATGTATTACATTATTATTATTTATGTATTACATTATTATTATTATTTATTATTATTGGTATTACATCGTTTCACAATAAAAAAAGTATTACCCATTCGGTGACGTGTAAACTACAGCTAATTAATAATTTTTAATATTGCCTATGTTTGTTACCATTTTTGTATTTTTACTTTTTACCTTAATATAGAATATTCTGACTGGAAATACTTCCATATTATTTAAATAATTTTTCTAAATATTATTGATTGATGATATATCGAGGGACAAATAAACGTTCTCGTTAATTTTGATGCTTGCATTGAAATCATATTTAGAAAGTAAAATTTTTCTAAATTCTTTCTTTGATTATTTTTAAATTCAATCAAAAAAGGCATTCCTTATCAGTATTATTATGTTATGTTCAAGTTAAATGCTACCTGAATTAAAGATTCAATATTTAATAAATTTACCAGACAACATGTCTCTAAGGCAATATGCGGGGCTATTTTGATGATTTAGATGTTAATTTTAATATTTTGCTCCAACATGCTCAAATGGTAGCACGACATAAAATTTGTTCCTTTTATTGTAATTTTAATTATTATAAGTTTCATTAACAATGTAATTTTTAATTTAAATTAATTTATAATTTCTACACAAATCCCGCAAAAGAGAGGAGAAAATAATATATAAAAAAACACACGCAATTAAGTTTAAGGGCTTTGTAAATTAAATATATTATAAATTTATTATATATATATATAATATAGAATAAAAATAATTTAAAAAAATATGTTTAGTATATTATGAATTTTCCTGGAAATTCGTGTAGAGACATCATTTTTGGAATTGCCGAAATCTTGAGTTGTCAATTGGATGATTAAATGAATTGATGTAAAATTAGCCTGTTTTATTATCCCAAAACCCTACAAATTTTTTCACAATATGGCAATAATATACTATAATTTTAATGATATTTGAGCTAATAAATTAGTACCGAAGGTTAACCATTTATACGGCATGAGCGAGTTTATACGCCAATTTTTGCATGTCACATTAAGGCATAAACGCGATAGCATGCACAGATGCGAGTTTAAACCTAAACCATTCTTTTTAAATATAGTTGACCATTGAAAAAGTTCTTAAAAACATAGTCATATTATATAGAAAATTTATTAAATAGTATTCAGAATGCTGCGATCTCGTCATCGATGGGAACAATTTTTTTTGATGTGTAACATTTTTCCTCTCGCTTTCCTGCAATCTGAGGCAGTGATTTCGTGAAAATGGACGGAAATTTGAAACAGGAAACAAGAAGCCGGTGATGCGCGCGCTACTTAATTTGACCAATGAGCGCGCGCGGTGATAAAATTGGCCGTCACAGACATGATGCCAAACATTGCCAACCCATTTTCCCAGAGGTTGGTACTGTATTAATAAATGTATAATGTAAGTTTTTCCTTTTAAACTTTGGAGAGATTGATAAAATTAAAGAAAATAAACCTTTTTGTTTTGCTCTGAAATTAGAGAAACAACATTAAAAGTTTATTCTTTATTCTCAAATATTTGTTTGATAACTTTATCGCAGCTGTTATGACACTAAAATAGGTAGGCACTGTTTTATCGACATCGCCAAAATTCTTTAATGACAGATTACAGTGCGGAAAAATTCAATATTAAAGAAATGCACATACATTTTCTTTACTTGTATTTACTAATTAATAAACATATATAATAATAATAATTCCTACTCCTACTAGTCTATGGTACCATTACCTACAGTAATATAAATATTCTTCTCCTTAAAATTTGTAAATACAACGTGTGCAAATGAAATTATCAACTCTCGATATTCAGTAAAGTGTTGAAAAAGAATAAAAAATAGTAAAAACACAAGAAGTTTGCTTATCAAGAATTCTCAATCAAGGTACAAGTAAAATTATATCCTTGTCTTAAATTTTTGTCTTACCTACCTCGTTTTTTCACATCCAGAATGCACTGTCAGAGCTGTAAAGAGGTTTGTCACGCAGGAGATGAAATCTTTGCTCTCAATGCCTTTTCTATTACCACTTTAATTGTGCGGAATTAACAGAAACCAAATTCAGAAAAATGAACAAACAAAACAAAACCGTTTGGAAATGTCATTCATGTAAGATAAACAAGTGCAATACAGCGACATCTAGCGGCGGACAAGGTACCTCCAAGAGCCCAGAAACAGTGCTGCCAAGTGATAAAACCAACGCCCCGATAAATAAAAGTGCCCATACACAATGCGTCAGCATCAAAGATATTGACGGTTTATTGCAAATAAAATTAGATGAGTTCACAACTAATTTTTTGCCAACCTAAAAAAAGAAATATCTATTATGATCGAAACGAAAGTGTCCGTGGAACTCATGTCAATAAAAGAAAAGCTGTCAACCGTTGAGGACATCCAAAAATCACTAAATTTTTTCGCCGAAAGTTATGAGGAACTTTTAAAAGAATCAAAGGAAAATTTCATTACAATAAAAAAACTGACCTCGGACATCGAGCGCTTGCAAGATACCTCTAAAGTAATCACTACACAACTAAATAATATAGAGCAAGTGAATCGCAACTGCAACCTAGAGATTCAGATGATACCGGAGAAGCGGAATGAAAACCTAATGAAAATAATCGAAGATGTGGGCAGTGCAATAAACTTTCCCATTTCTAAACGGGATATCCTAGATGTAGTCCGTGTCCCCCATCGAGTGAACTCAACTCAACATTACAAAGAAACTAATCAAAAATACGGTGGAGGTGTCTTAATTGCGTCACGGATTAATCTAAATGTTTATCCGCAACCATCTTGGTCCTCTTCAGCTGAAGATATATGGATTACTATCCACCTGAATAACTCGAATACCCGTACTTCTAATAAATTGCATGTATGTGTTCTTTATTTATGTGCACAAAATCAAGGATATTGTTTTTCTAAACAATTGAATAATTTTGTAGAAAAAGTAAGCAATATCTTAACATTCAATCACAATGATCATATTTTAATCTTAGGCGATTTTAATTTGAGCAAAATCCAATGGAATTTTGATACCTCCTCCTGTTACTTCTCACGTACCAATTACCACACAAATGACGAGTGTGAATTTATCAATTTTACCAATATGTTTGATCTCCATCAATTCAATGGGGTATATGACGACAACAGGCGGATTTTGGACCTGGTTCTTTGCAACGAATTGGTCGGAGTTTCAGAATGTCTTGATCCATTAGTATCTGTGGATCCCCACCACAAACCATTGACAATAACGGCTAATTTTATTGACTTACATTCACTGAAACCAGCACCTCGAACGAAATATTGTTATCATCGTGCTAACTTTGAGGTTATTAATAATGAACTAAACAAGATTGATTGGGATTTATTGCTAGCGGATAAGCCCGTTGAGCAAGCATTGAGATCATTTTACCAGGTACTTTACACTATTCGCGACAAAGGCGTACCATGCAAGACGGGAAATTTTGATAATTTCCCTCCTTGGTACACTGCGGTACTCAAAAAAATTATCAGAGAAAAATTCAAGTACTTTCGTAAATTTAAAATTTATGGCAATAAATCTGACGAATTATCTTTTAATATTTTACGCGATAGAGCCAAGTCATTGGAAAACGAATGTTACTTGAATTACATCTCTAAAATAGAGAAGTCTGTAGTACGTAACCCCAAAACGTTCTGGTCATTTATTAAATCAAAATCTAAATCATTCAACCTGCCAAGTAATATGACATACGGTCTCAATACTGCCACATCAGGATCCGACATATGTAACTATTTTTCCGATTATTTTTATTCTACGTTTTCAAATCCCTCTTCAAATACTCAAAATACGAATTCTCTGTCCAATTACGAACCAATCACCGATTGTTTCATTTCATCAATAGAAGTCAGTAAATCGAACATAATAAATCAATTAAAGCATCTTGATATAAATAAATCTGCTGGACCTGATCAAATACCACCAATATATTTAATTAAATGTGCTGATATAATTGCTGTACCTCAAACAATTTTATTTAAAAATTCTATTAAGGATGGATTTGTGCCAGATATCTGGAAATCGGCATTTATTACGCCGATTCATAAAAAAGGCTCGAAATCAGACGTCGCAAATTATAGACCTGTTTCTAAATTGTGCACAATTGCTAAAGTTTTCGAGAAGGTTATATACGATCAAGTCTATGCAGCTCTTCATCACTCCTTTCATCCAGATCAACACGGATTCATCAAAGGGAAATCAACCGTCTCCAATCTAATCCTCTTTAATGACTTTCTAACTGATAAAATGGATAAAAGACTTCAAACAGATGTGATTTATACTGATTATAGTAAGGCGTTTGATAGAATAGATCATCATCTGTTGATTAATAAGCTTTTCTTGGCCGGAATACGTGGTGACTTGCTAAGATGGTTTGCATCCTACATCGATAATAGAACTCAGGCTGTGGTAGTAAGCAATTACATGTCGAGTTGGGTTGTAGTTCCCAGCGGAGTACCCCAGGGATCACTGCTGGGTCCATTGTTGTTTATAATCTTCATTTCCGATATTCACGATTGCTTTCGTCACTCTAATGTCCTAATTTTTGCTGACGATATGAAAATTTTTAAACCAATTTCTAGTATTTACGATTCGTTCAATCTACAAGATGATTTGCTACGGTTAGATAATTATTGTAAATTAAATAAACTTGATTTGAATCCCTCAAAATGTTCTTGTGTAGTTTTCACACGCAAAAAGAATATAATACCATTTAACTATATACTAAAAGGAGAACAATTAGAAACAGCTACGTCAATCAGAGATTTAGGGGTGATCAATGATAGAAAATTATTATACGACGAACATATCGATTCTATTATAAGTAAGGCTTATAGGGCTTTAGGTTTCATCATGAGAATGTCTAAAGATTTTAAGTGTGTAAAGACATTGAAAGTACTTTACTGCACTTTTGTCAGAAGCAAACTCGAGTATGCAACGCAAGTATGGAACCCCCAGTATATGATCTATGTAAATCGCTTGGAACAAATTCAAAAAAAAATTATTCGCTTTCTCAACTTTAAATTCAATTGCGTTTCTGACGATTATGACAGTTCATGCAAAAAATATCACATCCTACCTTACGTCAGGAAATAGGTGATTTGATGTACCTACTAAAAATTGTATCAGGCAACGTCGACTGTCCTGAACTATTAAATATACTAAAATCCCATGTTCCCTGTAGATCTCGTAGACACAATCCAGTCTTTCAAATTGATTTTACCTCATCCAACTATCGTGGGAATTCATATTTCTTGAGGGTATGCGATGCATTCAATAAACTGATAAGATTATTGGATATTGATCTGTTCGAGTGCAGCCACACAAGATTAAGAAAAATTTTGAGTGCTGAATTTTTTTCCAAGTAATAATCAAGTTTCTTTTTCTTTTGTTTAAATTTTTTATTCTTTCTTTCTGTATAATTAATATGCCTTAGTATATCATAAATATTTATCATTACTGACATATTTCTGTTTGTTTAATTTTTTTATTCTTTCTTTCTATATAATTAATATACCTTAGTATATCATAAATATTTATCATTACTGACATATTTCTGTTTGTTTAAATTTTTTATTCTTTCTTTCTATATAATTAATATGCCTTAGTATATCATAAATATTTATCATTACTGACATATTTCTGTTTGTTTAAATTTTTTATTCTTTCTTTCTATATAATTAATATGCCTTAGTATATCATAAATGTTTATCATTACTGACATATTTCTGTTTGTTTAAATTTTTTATTCTTTCTTTCTATATAATTAATATGCCTTAGTATATCATAAATATTTATCATTACTGACATATTTCTAAATGTGGAGACCTGTAATTGGCCATCTATATTGTATCAATGTTTTCTATGCTTTTTTTGTGCTTTGGTCTTCCATAAACATTAAATAAATAAATAAACAAATAATTGTACTTATAAATGAATTTTTCATAATAAATGTCTGAAAAAAAGTGCAGATCACTGATACAAAATGCAAGTAAGTAATGATGAATAATTATTCGAATAAATATTTCCGTATTTAGCTTTTTTTAAATTTTGAGGTTAATTTCTGTGACTGCTCAATTGATATTTTTAATTGTGAGTTGTCAAATGTTACACATCATGTGTGACTACTGTAAGGCTCGCTCTTTTTTTTTAAATCGAATTTTACGCATTTACATTTTAATAGAAATGATTTTAGTTTAGCTTTGATACATATAGATGGAGGGTTAACTCCAATTTCTATAAAAGATTTGAGGCATAGGTGCAAAGGGAAACTAAATAAAGTAATTCAAAGATTTTTACGACGGTGTAACATTCAATGGTGTAACAATCCAGAAATCAGTATGATGGAATTTTTTATAAATTAAAATTTTTTCCTGAGTTCTTTAAAACTCTACGCTACAATAATATAATAAAAGATTCAGTCCTTAATGTGAACGACACAACTTTGGATAAATGTAAGACAATCCGCATTTTTTCAGCGTACCTACAACGAAAATAATTTCTCAGGTAATGAATTGTGTCCACTTACTGAAAATGAATGATCACAGACCAACAAATTAATAATACATCACCTTACAACGGCACAGTCGATTTATGAATGTCTGGTGCCAATAACAAGCACATTCTTCGCGCTTTAAATTTGTTTTGAGAATTAAAAATATAAGACATCCTAAAAGAAAGCTAGAAAACCTTAATCAATCAAATATATTTAACTTGCGTCTAAAGTTTCGAATATTACGTCAATACAGGTCTGCGTTTCATTTTTTCCCGATGATTAGTTAAATTTACTTTTTCGGACACTATCTTCGAATCTTCAGGATGAATCAATCGATATATACCTACTTATCTTGAAGGATGGTTGTTTGTTAATAGTTAAGCAAAAAGCACGGATTTTTACGAAAATGAGTGTTTTGATTGGCGTAAAATGCAAAAATCTATAGGTAGGTAGGTAGGTACTGCTTTCTTAACTATCAGTCTTAGTCCTGATCAAACAACCGGCCCTAAGGAGAACGAATTATAATTTGTGACACCGGAAAAAAAATAGGAAGATATATTAAATTAATTGGTGAAATTCTAATTAGCTACTTCCTTTACTCAAACAATACAGAATACCTACTTCAATTTAGCAACAAATTAGTTTTTGAATTTTCCCCTGTTAAAGAAAATGCCATTTGTGTAGAGTCATCTATGAAATTCATTACAAAACTCTTTCGATCGCTTGAAACTGTACGTCATTTATTTATTGCGAGAAATATCTGTTAAATAAATTCAATAGATGGCAATAGTAAACAGGTATCGTCGCTTATTACAATATGTAGATTTATTCACTTTTTATTTATCTACTTAGGATTGCTTTAAATTTTTGACAGAATTACTCCGTACCGTACTCAGTTAGTCAGATTTGATAAAGATTACGCACGGAGTACACAGATGTCACCCATCATTTAAGTTCTCAGTTCTTTCTTGTTTTTAAAATTGTGAGGAAATTTCATAGGTACTTACTTATTCGGAGCACTGCACATAAGCGGGTTATGTCAAATAATTTGTTTGACACGACGTATGCTTTTATTTTATACGGTGAGTTGAACGTTCGCACTATCACCTCACAAGCGTAATTGATTTTTAAAAACACTGGTAAGACAACTTATACCTAATTTATTGTTAATACTTGTACGATTTTCATATTGTCATGTGTGTACGTTGAATGTACCCCAAGTTGATTCGTCTGACTTACTTTTGACCAAAGGTGGAAATTAACACTAGGATCCCTGTCACATATCTGTGGAGATATTCGCGGTTTAGTTCGTTCGTAGGTAGGTTCAAATCCCTACGTCGGCAAAGAAACGGACATCATTCAGCGCAGCGGCGACATCTATCGAAATTCACAAAAAATCTCCAGGAGGCCAAGACTAGGGAAAATAATTTATATTTTTTTATATTTTTATATATTAAATACAAATCATTATATATTTACATATTTGATACATAAAAATAAAATTTAGGTACATAATTTTTTTATCATTGTGCCTCTCCAAAAAAAGACTAACTCTTGTGTCTGGAGAGGGAGTTTCACTTTTATATATATATATAATTTATTTTAGTACATAAATATATAAAGAAGAAAGTAAGTTACATAATATGAGATAATTAATGCATAAAGTAAAGTAAAATAAATAGTACATAAATATATATAAGCAGAAAAAAAGTTACATAGTATGCGAAAATCAATGCATTTATGTGGGAAAAACAATTTAAAAATAAACTTACAATAAGCAAACAGTTTAAAATGAATATAAAGAGAAAAATTTAATTAATTATGAGGGTTTATTTTAATGTTTTTTTTAAAGGTCTCATATTTTTTTCAATTCTTATTTTAACGGGTAATTCATTAAACCATTTAACACCTCTAAATGTATAATGATGCTGTACGGTTGTGGTAGATACTACAGGGATATGCAATTTGCCGAGATTTATATTTCTGCTACTTGATACTAGTTGCGTCAGTTCGTTATTATTTTGAAAATTTTTATAGAATTGTAAAATGCAATTTTGTTTGTAGATAGTATGTAGCGTGGGGACTTGTAATTTATTAAAAAGCTCAGTAGACGGATAATCATTGGATTTTTTATAAATAATCTTTAAAATTAATTTTTGGGCAACTTCTAAAGGTTTTAATGTAGTTTTGAATGCACCACCCCATGAGATAATACCGTATTGTAATATAGACTGAACTAAAGCGTAATATAAAGTTTTTAACAATTTTATTCCTAATATATTTCTTATTTTAATAAATACATATATGAGTTTTCTTATTCTTTCTACAGTTTTATTAATTTGTATTTTCCATTTAATATTTGAATCAACTATTACTCCTAGATATTTAATACAATTTTTTGAACTTAATTCTGAACAGTTGTTTTTACATATATATTTTTTTTTTATTAGGAGCATTTTTCCTATCCTTGCAGCTTAAATAGTGGCCTTAAATTGATGATATAATTAATAAGAATATACTTAGTTTTCACCACTAATTTATTGAAAATACCAACATGTTTCGGGGCCAATGGTCGCTTCATAAGGATACAACGTAGATATACTAAAAATTAAAAATCCAAAATCGAAGAATAGAAAATGACAAAACGAAAATAAATATATGGGAGATGAATAAATAGTTAAGTACTAATGTAAAAACAAATTTTAAAGTTCACTACTTGTAAAAATGACCTGGTTATTTATAACATTCAATTCACTATTAACACTTTTTTATTTTCAAAATTATTTTGCTATTATTGAAGGGGTTAAAATTAATAATTTTCAAGTGAAAATATTTTTTGTTGACATAAAGAAAAGTATAATTCATGGCTGGAACGGATTAAACCATTTTTTTTATTCATGTGATATTCGTCATTTTTGATATTCATCCGTCCCTCGAGAACGGTAATTACTTTTACTATTATTGTTTTGCAAAACGCTTGTGAATTTTATGTATTACTTACGTCAAACTTAATTTCAATTAAACAACTAAGACTTGATGACTGATCTCATCCATGTTCAGACACCATAACAGTTCCTTTCATCTCAAAATGGTTTCGGAAGTTTGGTTTTATGCAGGGTTTAACGCCTTTATTGTCATTTATACTGTTAATATACCAGCTGCAATATCGTATAATAACACCTTGTTACGCCTAATACCATGGTATTTAACAACCAGGGACGCATCGAGAGATTCGGCGCGCTAGGTAAAAAATCGGGGACCTCCAGAAACAAGTTTTTTTATATTTATTTGAAAACCATTATGATAATTTATAAAACTAGATAGATGTAATTGATAAAACAATAATAACATATATTGTATTTGAAAAATAGCTCGGAAAGAAAGCGCCGCATATCGGTAGGGTTGTTGTAAAACATGACTAAATCGGCACTTTGGTAAGTGCACTAAATTTGTTGAAAGTTCGCCACAAATATGAATTTCGCCTGTAGTTTGTAGAAATGAAGAGAGTAATAATTTAACCCCAAAAAAATATTCATTATAAATTCTGTATACGCAAGATGACCTGTATGCAGAATTTTTCATTTATGTCATTCAAACTCATTCAATCTTCTTCTCTGTATAGGATGGATGCTTCTAGGAACGACTTATTTTCACCTGATTATTCAGGAACCTAGCCTTTCGAGCGCCGTTCTTAGTAGCATCTTGGAGAAAAAAATTAATATCGTTTGAAAATAATTACATAATTTGGTGTAAAATAATTCTGCTTTTGCTTGTAACTTTGCCAAAAAAATATATACAAAAAAGTGAAAACGCCAAAAGATTGAAAAATAAAAATTCTACATATCGTGATTTTTAGACAGAATATAACTACCCCTCGCGGAGCAGCGGCTGAAACTGTGAAAACCGAATGAAAGCGAATTTAATTCTGAAGTGCATCTCTTCGGAACGTTTATTTTCAGCACACTCGATAGCGGCAATCGTGCTCTATCGAATGCAATATTTACATATAAAATTGGCTAACGCGTCGCAGAGCAGCATACAAAAACATAAAAAACAGCAAAAAAAACTCTAGAACGAACGTCATTCCTTGGACACGCATTTCGAGAAAAAAATCCTGTATACTTGACGCGTGCTATCTGTAGGGTATACGCACACACCTGCGTTGCATTCCGCTACGATTTTTTTTTTAAAAACTGTAAGGGTTAAAAAAATTGAAAAATGGGCAAAAGATGGCGCCTCTTACTATTATTCGGACGTGATAATCGGTTTTTGAACTTCATTCTTTCCACACACACGTACCTACGTACGGCGGCGAAACTAATATAAAGAATTTAAAAAGAAGAAGGTTACTTCTTAGAACTTCAGGAGGAACATTGATAAAGAGCTCATTCTATTGAGCCTGAGGGTATTTATATCAAAAAAATTAATTCGGCTATTTCGCGACGTTTTTGTAGAAGTTGTAAGTAGGTGACGTTTTTTTACATATTTCAAGATATGGTGTAGAGTAAAATTTAATTTCGGACGATAACACATGTATTTGATATATTTTTTTGTTAAATTACTTGACGAGAATAACCTATAAAATAATTCGTTTTTTACTTGTATTATGCTAGCGTATGAGTAGCTTGCGGGTGTAGTAGGCATGACACTCGCCTACTGAACTGGTTGTCGGCGGTTCGAGCCCCAATCCAGGATACAAGCAAGTTAGTCCTATTTTCATAGCATAGGCTATTACTTTAGTTTGAAAATAGTAAGAATGTTGATGCGACACGCATTCCGCGTTGGTATCTTTATTTATTTTAAAAAGAAAAAATAAACATAAAGCACCTAATGCTATTTTTACCGGTATTTTCAAAAATATGTTTATTTGATCAGCATATTTTTAAGTGTAAGAAGCCTCATACATTAATTTGTAATATTGTGTTAGTGACTGATGTGTATTTCAGTAGGTAAAGGTAATTAACATTTTGTAAAGATCGAAAGAAACAATATCAGAAGACAAGGAAATCATCAAAAACCGCTAGTGCTGTTAAGGATTTGATCATTTATTTAATTAACTATTTCGAGCCTTGCGCGAATGCCTAAGTGCATATGCCGCAGCCCGGCCCTGTCTACACATACATATAACCTATTTAATCGCTTGGCTAAAGCACGCCACACCCGATCGTTCATTTCCATCTGCCTTCGTGAAGGCAATATCATCTATAGATCATTATTTGAAGTAATGTAACTTAATATAATATCCATAAGATTCAGTATAATTAGGCCGGTTTACGCATATTGAAAATAACACGAAACAACAAGTTAAATGAACATCTCTAATTAAAAGTGTTTTTCTAATACATTTGCACGGTTCACACGCTTTACTCTTTTCTACAAACTCTCAATCTTCTCCCCCGCAAAGTTTACTTGTCGGAACGGGCAAATACACGAACGTACAAAATGGACGTTATTAGGATCAAATAATAAGCCTTACCATGTTGCCATTAAATTTTATGGTTCGTAATTTCCAATTTGTCGCCCGTTGTCGATTATTATAATCGAATTTAATGAGAGCGGCTAGGCCTCCGCTCCCGCCGATGTACAGCCTCCGAGTTAGCCAATTACTCGGACAACCTGAGCGGTCGGCCGAAGCGAAATTTTGTAATTGCGTATTTTGGTTTTCGATACATTTACACTGGTGTTATTCAATTTTTCGTCTTGGCAGCTTCGAATAACGGAACATCTGCGGTTTTATGTGTGTCATAATCCTTTGCCAGTTTTTTTTAGTTGCTACGCTACGCTAAGAATATACCATTAATTACTATACGAAAGTAGGAGAGAAAATGAGTGATTTGATTGTATGCTGTTTACTGTACGCGGATGATGCGGTATTAATGGCAAATAGCGAACAAGACCTACAAAGTCTAGTTAGCAGGATGTATGATGTATGCAAGGAAAGTGACCTTATTATGAATGTAAAGAAGTCAAAAGTAATGGTGTTCGAGAAGGAGGAAAGTAAGACAACGTGTGAAATACTAGTAGGCAATGAATGTTTGGAACAAGTAGATGAGTTTGTGTACTTGGGAAGTATGTTCGATAGAAGAGGGAATGTTGAGAAAGATATAGAGAGGAGAGTGACTGCCGGGAATAGGGTGAACGGTGCTTTGAATGCAATAATTTCTAATAGAAATATGTCTACCGAGGCAAAACTGGCGGTACATAATGGAGTTCTGGTACCGACACTAATGTATGGAAGTGAAGCCTGGAGCTGGCAGAAGAGGAACGAAAGTAGATTGAATGCAGTGGAGATGAGGTCCCTTAGACGTATGTGTTGTAAATCCATGTATGATAGAGTAAAGAATGAAGATATTAGGAATGAATGTAAAGCTGATCGTAGCATAATACAGAGAATAAAAATAGGGTCGCTCAGGTGGTTTGGGCATGTTGAGCGAATGAATGAGGAAAGAATGGTAAGAAAGATATATGATGCAAGTGTTGACGGCGCCAGAAAAAGAGGGCGACCACGGAAGACGTGGCATGACCAGATTAACCAGATACTGGAAGATGGTCCTGTTAGAAGTCTGAACAACCGTCGAGCTTGCATGCGAAGATGTATGAATGTAGACGAAGCGAAAGTTGTATGTCAGGACAGAAGAGTATGGCGCTCTATCCTCTCTGCCTACCCCCTCGGGGAAACGGCGTGATGGTAAGTAAGTAAGTAAGTAATAATCTTTAGTGAGCATGCATTAGCCTGGCATGCCAACTACAAAGCCCAGTATGTTCAACGCATAAGTACCTACTGATTCAACCTGACCAAGGAGTTTCATACATCTCCCGAATCGAGTCATTTTGTTCTAGACAGATTTCCCCGACTTGTTGTATAGCGTTTTATAAAATAATCTTATATTATTATATTTGCGTTATATTACAATCTACCGTCTATTATAATATAACACATGCATCTTAGCGACCGCACTTCAACCGCATTCAGTCTACTTTCATTCCTTTTTTTGCCAATTTCTGACTTCCTTCCATGCATCAGAGTTGGCACCAGAACTCCATTATGTTTCGCTAGTCTTGCTTTTTTTGAAATTGGCATTCAGAACGCCATTTACTTTGTTTCTCTCTCCTTTCAATATCATTCTCAGTCTTGCCGTCTCTAATAAACATACTTCCCAAATACACAAACTCGTTCACTTGTTCTAAGCATTCATTGCTTACCATTACATCACAGTTAGTCCCTTTTTGATCGATACGAGTCAACAAATTAAAAGTTAATGTAATTCTGGCTGAATCTTGGAAGATAGAATAAAAAAAGGATCACATCAAGGTTTGGCCATGTGGAACGTATAAGCGGCGGCCCTCGTACTTCTCTTGGCTTCTCACACCGAGGGTTCCGGGTTTAATTACCGGTGAGGTCATAATTATCAGTATATGTGATTTACTCAAGCCTGGGTGTTTTCTGATGTATTTCGCTTCTGTAATTGGGCTTTTTGGCTGTTGGAAGGCAAAAAAAAAATGTATCAAACAAGGGCGGTCGAGGCTTCCGGTGTCTAGTTTATGGAATGAATAAGGCTGCAGGAAGCTGGAAATTTCAACAGAGGGTTTAGGGGGTTTCGTGCGGTCAGTATTTTCAATTTTTTTTTTTTTTTTTTACATTTTCTTAATTCCTTAAATTATTTTTCTTAAATTCTTAATATTCCAAAAATGAGAAAATTTCAAGTAGATCCAGGGAATAGGGTAGGCTCATCTTACATAAGCAGTTGCTATGGGCCGGTTCATACCAAAATAATTCTAAGAATAATTGTATGCATTCTATTTAGTACTCGATCCTATTGAGCTATTATTTTAAAGGCGTTAATTGTACAAAATTTATTTTGTAGTTCTATTTTTACTCCCTTTACATTAACTCGTGGCGTCTGCTTGCTTGCTTGCTTGCCGGCTTGCCGGGTGAAAAAACTTTGGATCGATTTTTAATGGCGACAATCAAAAAGATGTATCAAATTTTCATTAAAAAAAATTAATAATTATAGTATAATTTCGGATTTTTAGAAATTTTATTGTTTTTTTCAAATTGGAATGATTAGAAAAGTTAGCTTACTAGCAACGGCGGCCCGATAACGTCGCTTAATATTTTCTAAATTTGAATTACTCCGTTGGTATACATAATAGGTACTTCACTACGAATGTCGAAAATCTAAATTGACTGACAAATGTTTTTAGAATTTAATCTTAAAAGCATGAAGTGTCTTATCAAAGCTCCAAACATCTAACATTTTAGAAATATATTAAATTACTGTAAGTTTAGTGTTATGTTATATGTTTTAATTCGTCTTTAATTGTTGTTATATTTTACAAAGAAAGGGAGTATAATAAAAACTTGGTTTTTATGGGTTACTTTTTTATACTTTAAACCAATTAATTTAGTTTTAGCGTCAGTATTTCAGTGGCAGTGAAACTGAACATCGATTGTTGTGTGTTCGTGTAAAATAATTTTAAAAGTATTGTTTTGGGATGAAATAGTCTAAAAGGGTTCAAGAGAACTTCTTCGATCTAAGAACGTTTGTTAAACTTGTTGTGGGCCGTAAATTTTCGGAATTTTTTGTGATTTTTCTTTTTACGAAAAAACCATGAAAACATGCGTATATTAAAAGACGATTTCGAGCGTATGAAGCTTGCAGACCAATGTGCTAATGAATATACCTAAGAAGATTAGAAGGTTTATTATATGACCCGGGAATAGAGGACTCTATATAAGTAATTCAATAAATTGGGTTTGTATAAATTATTTAACTGTTAAACTTCTAAGTACATTTTCAATAAAGTTGACCACTATGTTTTAAAAACTACTTGACGAATTTAGATGAAATTTATGCAATGTACCTATCCCATGCATTAACTAATGCTTGATCGAAAGATATTTATTTGGTTTTTACAAAAAAAAAATTATGAAAAAACACGAGAGCTTTTTTCTTCAAAATACATAAGTAAATTTTCAGAAGCCACCATTTTGCAAAATTTAAAAAAAAAACAAAAAACGTTGATTTAGCACTAGATAAACTATTGAAAATAATCTAAGAAAAAATATTTCATTAATTGTAGATAAACCACTAAGAAGGACTACTAATGGTAGCCGCAAAGCATTATTTTTAAAAGAGGGGTCAACAATTGAGCTGATATCTTGGTCTAGAAATCATATTTTTATTTGAAATTTTCATGAAAATTACTTTATACAGCATAAAAATTTTGTATTATGTGTTAAATCAAAAACATTATGCACCAGTTAAAAAAAACCTTGAAAATGTCTATATTTTCATGCCAAGTAACACCTTAAAATTATAGGAGGACAAACCATAACGGCTCAAGACTACTCTCGTATACAAACGCAAATATCGGGTCACAATCTTGCGGTCGGAGTTTTTATTTCAAGATTTGAAATAATTTTCTTTTCAAAACTTTCAAAATCATTTTCAAAAAAAAGTCAGAACAGTTCTGAAATCCCACCGTGATGATTTTTGACAAAACAAAAAAACCTGCAACTTCTCCCTCTTAGGAGAATTCTATTCCTCACAACCCTCATAAACAAAGCCTTCCGTTTGCAACTGTATTTTCCAAAAGTGTGTAAAACTGCAAACGTAATACTATTTCCAAAACCCGGTAAAGATCCCTTTTTCTCTGAAAATCGCAGACTGCTAATTTTTCTCTCTAATGTCGAGAAAATTATATAAAAAATACAAATCCCAATCCCTGGTGAGCGCAACGTGGTTTCCTACCCACCACTCTTAACCAGCTTCTAAGACTCACTGAAGACATCTCAAATTACTTCAGAAAAAATATCTCAACCGGTGCAATCTCCATCGAAGTAAATAAAGCTTTCAACAAAGTGTGATACAGTGGCCACATCTTTTCGGTATTCTCAAATCCTTACTAAGAAAAAGAGGTCTTAGAATAAAACTACAAAACAACACTATCCTATCTCAGGTACATGCGTACGGGAGTTCTACGAGGTTCAATATTATCTACTTTTCTCGTCAACATTTACGCTAGTAATATCCCCAAACTGACCGACAGGTATGCGGGTGATACAACCAACTTACACAATTCACCCACCCTAAGACAGTGACCTACAGACTTTAATCTACCATGGAAAAGCTCCAAGGTTGGTTCTATAAATGGAGGATCGCTATAAACTGAACAAAAAGCACAGCGATTCTTTTCACAAGATGGAAACGCGGCCATAAACCGCAAGGATCAATAATAATGGGCAATACCCCAGTTTAATGGTACTCCTCAGTTTAATATCTCGGACTGACCGTGGACAGACGACTTTCTTGAAACAACATATTAAATATAAGAACCTCGACCAAACGCAAAGCACTCAAAGATTCAACTGCCTCTTAAACAAACAAAGTACACTACAAATTAACACAAAACTGATACATAAATCCCTCATCCTTCCAGTCCTAACACACGCTAGTCTAATCAAAAAAATTAGTCGATTTCCAAAATAATACACTTAGATACATCCTGCAATCCCCGTGGTTTGTGAGGAACACAAATCATACACCCGGACACCAACATACCTCAGTTAGACGTACATATCTGTAAGTTCCTTTCATTTCCGCATTATGGTTAAAATAATCCAGAACCTCCTATCCACTTCCCATCTCTGCAATTCCACACCCATCCCCTCAAAAATGGGAGAAAAGAGGCAATAGCCCAAACTCAGCTAAATAAAATAAAAAATATGCTTCAAAAGGACCCCGTTCTTCAGACTATGAAGAAAAGGGATTTTCGCTCCTATTACTTCAAGGACCAGGAAATTAAATCCGGAAAGGCACTTCTGGCTCTGGTTCCAGAGTGAAAACGTGTCTAGATTTATCTTCTCCCCGCTTCGCTCCTACACCCTGCTAAGGATCGAAAGCTCTGGGCTACTTATGAATTTTATTACGATTTCTAAAACAAGCTCTACAGACATTTCCACCTTCGCTGTTGAAATAAAAAGCGCAATCGGCGATCCACGGCTTTATCACGTGTCCATCCCCTACGTGACAATATTGGTAAAACTCATCCCTAATATATACAACACATGTATTGAAAATGTATTTTTGAAATGTTAAAGCATTAAAAAAATTATAACTATTTTGATTTTTTTTGATCCAGTGGGATCATTTTTTTTGCACACATGGATAGGTATACACGAATACACAAAAATTATTATTATTATTATTTTATTATTTTATTATTTATAAACGCCATTCAGGGCTTTTATAAAAAATAAAGTAAAGTAATACACAGTATGCAATTACTAATAAGAATATAGGGTAAGTATGCAAAGAAAAACAATATAAAGCAATGATAATATAAACAAAAAAAGCTTTAACAATGCATGTGAATGACGCAGACGTGTTGAAAATCAGTAGCGAATTTGTATTGAAATGAGTAGCAACGCGCACATTAAATGAATGAACACTTCAAACAAAATGATTAGAAATTGTTACACATTTAATACCCATGAAATATGTACAAACTAAAAATATATAAAGTAGAAAGCAAGTACATAGTGATAGCACAAGTTTAAAAAAGCACAATATAATTTTTAAAAATACCTAACACACATTGTTTTTTAAATATCCAAATCGGAAAAATTTAAGCATAATATAAAAAAAAATCATAATAAAAAGAAGCATAATTATAACAAAAAATTTACATTACACGTGTACATATTGTATATATGCATAACTATCGTAACTTATAGTAGGTACACTAATAAATATTGTAATACGCGTAGGTTGGCGCCTACCGTCGTATAACTCGGCGAATCCTTCATTCACAAATCCGACACTTGGTAATAAACGACGATTTATTCAATGTTTTGGATTGACACGGCAATATATTTTATCGTCGCTCTGTACAATGAAGGATGGTGTTTTGTAAAATACAAATTTATCACCAAATGGAATAATTTGTGTCAGTAAACAAATATATTAAGTCAAATTCAGAAATCGATGATAAGTGTAAAATTATATAAAGTATATTTTTAAACAAATGCGATTTGGAGAATAATTCTGCTCTGTGATGATAAAACTAAGCCAACGTGCTTTTAATTTTAACTTGGAATTTTATGAGATAAGACAATAATATTATTTGTTTATTTATTTCATTTCAACATTGTTTACACAATATCTTAGAAACATGTTAGTGTACCATGTAATACGTTAATATTGTAACGAGCTGTTCGTTGACATTTGACAGTTCCATAGAAAAGTGTCACATGCGCAGAACGGCGGGCCGGTATGCCCAGTGGTTGAAATAAGAACTAACATGATTAAATAAATAGCGAAGAAATGGAAGGGTTCTTACCTGAGTAGAAAAACAAAAGAGAGCTGTTCTTTTGTGTTTGAATAAAAAAACCAGTATTGCGTTGCGAGCGATTGTAAAATGTTAGAGATAATGTACAAGCGATAATAAAAGATTTATTTTACGAGTTGTGCCATTTCATTTTTCGAGCGAGCCACGCCACGTAACAATATATTATGTAAGATTAACGTATTACATGGTTATACAAACGTACAAATAACGTAATTACAACAATATGCGATATATATAATGTAATACTTTACTGTATACCTACACAACGATACACTAGTGTATCATGTAATTAATAAACATGCGCTAGATGTCATTTGTGATGGAGCGACAACGTCCTCAAAGACATATCTGTCTTGGAGCTTCTGAACTGGAGAGTGATGAACCAAGATGAGTGGAGGAAGACTCTCGATGAGGCTAAGACCCACTAGGGGCTGTAGGGCCAAGAGTGATGATGATGATGAGATGTTATTTGTAGCTAGCTTTAGTTCCTATATGTTATTTATGATAAGAGAACACGCTAACGCAAACAGAAAAGACGCATTTCAGATAAGTTTTCACAAAATTATGTGTTTTGATAAATTACACATATATTTTCACAACTTGTAATCTGCACGATGTGTTCTTTGTTATGATGATTTCTGTGGACTATTTTTAACCCTCTCCTAATGTTAATCTATATTTCAACTTAATTATACAAATCATTCTGAAGAATAGAACATTGTTCTTGAAACATGTAGATCTTGTGTCTAATAAAGTGGTGTAAATAAAGTTATTTGACTTTGATGAATCAATTGTGTCACCACAAAGTGAAAACCTACCTTCAGATGAACTGTTCCTTGAAAAATTAAGATTATTAAATGACACACATCCCAATACAGCAGCACTCTAGATAGCTCATCAAAAATATGATATTGAATCATAATTTCCATTAAAAATACAATATTATGCAAAAATCCCAGATCCCAGAGAGAAAATGACCCTAGCCTCAATTTTCATTTACTTTTGTAGTTTGATAATTTTGACCAATAAAGAAAAATAAGTCTCCGAAATAGAAAAAGAAATTAATAAATTAGACGGAGAACCAGTTACAGTTAACGAGAACCAGAAGTTAACGATGTCATAGACCAGGTTACAAAACTGAAGTGGCAATGGACATGACATTGTTAGACAGGGTGATACCAGATGGACGCCACGACTATTGAAATGGAGGCTCTGAACAAATAAAATGAATGTCGGAAAGCCTTCAAAGAGAAGAACCGACGAGATTATATCGATTTCTGGTGGCGCCTGGATGCAAAAGGATCAAGACAGAGACGAGTGGAAGAAGTTGGAAAAGGCTTATATCCATCAGTGGAGAGAAGAAGGCCGAAAAAGAAAAAGAAGAACAAAAATCATTTTTATCTAAAGAACAAAAACAGTCTTTATAGATTAATCTTTCATCTACATCTCTGTCCTGATATGAACAGCCTTCCAGAACATCCAGCTCACCGTGGTACTGCGAGAAGTGAGGTAGTTATTAACTTCACAACAACTAAAAGTTGTAAAAGGAAACCGACAACAAAATGGTGCATGTCCACGGATGAATCTTTAATCTCTTATCTTAGAGGTTTGTTGGTAAAGATGAGTATGTACTGGTCGCGTTATTCAATTCTCAAAATACACACGTACAGAAATGTACTCAGAAAAGCTCGTTTCGTGCTCAACTCAGCTCAGCTTGTACTGCGCTTTCGAGACGAATTTCTGAAAGAAATCTCATACATAGACACACGCCATAAGTAAAAGCTTATATGTTCTAGTATTTGTATAGGGACATGCAATGATATAATAAACTGTAGATACGTTACAAATCTTGGCAACTCAAAAGTAAGGTAATTGCCTTACTTGCCTTCGTTATTGAACGGACCTTCTTTGTGATCGGTCACGACGCTACACTGAAAAAAAGTCCCGGGGAAAAAGTAACAGAGTATCGTACACTTTTGTAAGAATGAGTATGTTATTTTAGTCACCGTGACTTCAAATTACCTGATTTTTCAATCTACACGCAGAGCGTTTGCGAAATAAGTGTGCCGTGATTTGTTGTCTCTTTCAATACAATATTCGCTACATATGAAAACCGGCTAGTATGAGAATAACGTGTCTATATAATAATACGTCAATGGGTACATGCAAGCTAGTAAGCAGACAGAATTTTACTAGAACCTCTTAGTATCCCGAGTTCTCCAAGCATCTGACATAGCAATCTATCAACACAATATTTGTTATGTTTCGTGATCGCTCTCTCTGTACTCCACACTCATATTCCACGTATTTCTTTGAAACTCATAAGAAAATATACCGGTAGGGCGTATTATTAATCTCAAAATAATGACAGTATTAATTCGCAAGTCAATTGAATTAGGTATTTAATTTTACAGATGCATATGAAAATAAAAACACTTGTTTTTTAAGTTCTACCTTTTTAATTTTCGGAGACACATTTATCAATCATTATCAATCAGCATTATCATCACCATTGTCATCAGCATTATCATCAGCAACCAGCATTATCAATCAACAAATTTATTGTTTCATAAGGCGAAACGCGTCTCAGAAAATTAAAAAGGTGGAACTTAAAAAACAAGTGTTTTTATTTCCATATGTGTGATTATGGAGCTCCATAAACTTACCTTTGAAAAAATAAATTTACAGATGCATTTTTTGGAAAATAAAAAATTTAATAAAAGACAAATTTTGTACAATACGCAAATGGTGATATTAAATTGTTTAGAAAATATCACAACTGAGGGGTTCAAGAACATGTTTTCAAGAAGATGTTTGCAAGTAAAGCCAATATTCCTATTTTCATTTTAATTTGTAGTAGCTTGTTGGTCTTGTGGTTAGGACTCTCGCCTCGTGATCCAAAGGTCGCAGGTTCGAATCTCACTCCAGCAAGCAAGTTAGTCCTATTTTCATAGCACAAGCGTTTAGCTTAATTTGAAAATAGTAAGAATATTGATGTGACACGAATCTCTATTTTAAAAAAAAAATTATCATTTTCAAACACGTAGGTATTTTTTTATTTTCATATTTTAGATTTCGCATCCCTCAATTGGCGTGTCTTTCTAACTAACTTAACTTTTTACGCTAGTAATGGCGCATATACACTTGATGACATTTTGATTGCTCGTCTTATAGATTTGCAAGTAAGGTGACTTTACTAATAATCCAAATTTTTGCAGTATATGAGTCAGAAATATTGAAAAAAAATGCAAACTTTGAAGAAAATCAACTTCATAACTATGTTGTTACATTAACAAGTTCATAAGTTTTGTAGAAATCTTCCTGTACAATATTGTAGACTAGCTCTGATACATATAACCGATTTTATTTGAATTTTTTTTATTTTCATGGTTCCAATTTTATATCTTATTAAGCGCAGGTAATTTTACATAATTTTTCATTTCACATTTATTCATTTCACAATAACGCACCGCCTCGTAATTTTATTTATTTATTAACTTTTTGCACACATCCTATTACAAAGCTGATTTATTGCCAGTTGGCAATTTCTACCAACCAACCAAACAATTTATTGGAAAGTATTGAAATAGGTTTCCGGAATACAATCCTATTACCTACATTGACAAAACTAGCTCCTTGAGACGAGTAAGAGATGAGGACAAGAAAGGATAAACAAGGTTATGAGAGAGATAAAATTGCTCTGATCTGCTTTTTTAATATAGTAACCTATACAAACACCTTTACAAACTATTCACAAAAATTATTACAAACAGGTTAACCAATAAATTTGACCAGTACCAACCAATAGAACAAGCTGGGTTTCGAAGAGGCTTTGGGACAAGGGATCACATACAAACAATTTGGTTACTTATTGAAAAGGCAACAGAATATAATATCACTCTCCATATGGCCTTTATTGATTATAAGAAGGCATTCGATTCAATTGAGACGTGGGCGATCATAAAAGCGCTCGAAAATGCACGAATCGACTCAAGATATACGAGACTGATAAAATACATATATGAAAATGCAACCATGAGCGTGACAATAGATGAAGACACGAAGACAGAAAGCTTCAAAATCGGAAAAGGTGTGCGACAAGTTGATACTATCTCACCAAAGCTCTTTACACTTGCCTTGGAAAACATTTTCAAAAACATAAATTGGGAAAATAAAGGAGTAAAGATAAACGGCACCTATCTGAGCCACCTCAGGTTTGCAGACGATAAAGTGATTGTTAGCAATAATGTAAGAGAATTGGAATCTATGACCAGAGAATTGCAAGAAGCATCGAAAGAACAGGTTTGGAAATGAACACACAAAAAACAAAAATTTTAACCAAATCCAAACACAAATTCACAATAAACAATTGGGAAATAGAAACAGTTGACGAATATGTGTACGTTGGTCATAAGATAAAGCTGGGGAAAGAAAACCAAACAGCAGAACTACCAAGAAGAATAGGTCTGGGCTGGGCAGCATTTGGTAAATTGAAACACTTGTTTGAAAATAAAGAAATCCCAATATGCCTGAAAAGAAAATTGTTCGATACATGTATCCTACCGATGTTGACATATGGACTAGAAACAGCAACACTAACAGAAAGAAGCATACAAAAATTAAAATGTACACAGCGGGCCATGGAAAGGCAGATGCTCGGCGTAAGCCTTCGAGATAAAATCAGAAATGAAGAAATAAGACGCCGAACAAAAGTTGCCGATTTTATGGACCATATTGCAAAACTAAAATGGCAGTGGGCTGGACATATGTCTCGACAGGAGGATACTAGATGGGCACCCAGAATCCTACAATGGAGGCCCTGGACAAAAAATAGAAGCGTCGGAAGACCTCCCAAAAGGTGGTCTGTTGACATAGTCCAGCAAGCAGGAAGAACCTGGATGCGAAGGGGGAAAAACAGAGACGAGTGGAAGAAAATGGAAGAGGCCTACATCCAGCAGTGGAGAGAAACAGACTAAGGAAGAAGAAGAAGAAGAAGAATTCTGTATAGTTGATGCCACAACCCAGCTGACTGCACTTCGAATAACAAGCTAAAGATTTCAGTATTATTAATGGGGAGGGATAGTGAAGTGTTATCAGCTGAACGAATTGCAAGGCCATTATTAGATACAAAGTTGAATTTAGATTTCAGGTACTGAAGTAAGTGTGGATTAAAAACGACAATTATAAAGTAGAGATAAAACAGGAACATTTTATATATATGAATTTTTAATGCAAACTATCATACTTATGGTTAACGTAATTAGGTATTTTAAAACAAATTAGTCATTTTTACCTTTCCCTGTCTCTTTATTTCTATATATTTTTAGAATTTCCATTAAACCTTGTGTTGCCCCCGCCAATTGAAGTTTCGCTTATTTGCTAAATAAATCGCAGTTAGGAAGTTATAATATTTATTTATTGAGCAGAAAGAACACACGAAGAAAGAATTGAAGTTCATATTTCGCACTTCAGAGTTGGTGGCTTCTGATTCAAAGATATAAATCAAAGATAAAGCATGCCTACAAGTTTATGCAGTGATCGTTGAAGAAATCTATGGCAATGCAACATGGATGCAAATATAATATGCACATATTAAAGAAAGCCCAACAATGATTTAGAGACATGTGTATCCAATGCATAATTTCTCGATTAAGGCTGGCGCAAATGTTGAAAAAATATATTCATGCATCTAAATGCATTAGCATCAATTTCAATACAGTCAGTGAATATTTTATAGATTTTTTTGTTGAACATTATTTATCACACCATCTAGGTGTACGATTTAAATAAATTCTCGATATCTATTCATTGTTTGAACAGGTTTTCTGAATTAAGCAGTAACAGTCTCAGAATGTTCCTACGTTTCTGAACGTTTTTTTTTATAAATATAACATTAAATATCTTTTTGTCTTTACTAATTAATAATTGGTTTATGCATAATGCCATTCTCTGTTTGACTATAAGGAGATCTTCTGGCAATGCGAGTTAAGGATTAAGTTGAAAATAAATTTGTGGGGGAAACAAAGGTTCGATTCGAATGGTGTAAATTTGCATCGAAAATATATCAGGGGAAGGGGAAATGGTAACAGGGGAGGGAATGTCACTTATGTTACCTGCCGGGTCCTAAAGAATAAGTTTTCAACTTTTGAGTCCGATCGGTCGAACGGTATAGATTTACATCAAAAATATATCAGAGGGAGGGGAAGGGTTAAAAGAGGAGGGGGAAAATGTCTCCTGTGTTACCCACCGAGTCCTAAAGAATAAGTTTTCAAAATTTGAGTCCGAACGGTACAGATTTGCATCAAAAATTTATCATGGGGAGGGGATGGTGTAAAAGAATAGGGGGAAAATGTCCCCTATGTTACCCACCGAGTTCTAAAGAATAAGTTTCCAAATTTTGAGTCCAATCGATTGAACGGTACAGATTTGCATCGAAATTATATCAGGGGGAGGGGAAGGAATAAAAGAATAGGAGGTATGTGTCACCTATGTTACACGCCGAGTCCTAAAGAATAAGTTTGCAAATTTTAAGTCCGATCGGTCGAACGGAATAGTATAAATTTGCATCGAAAATGTATCAGGGGTAGAGGAAGGGGAAAAGAGGAAGGAGCAAATGTCGCCTATGTTACCCGCTGGGTCCTAAAGAATAAGTTTCCAAATTTTGAGTCCGATCGGTCGAACAACACAGATTTGCATCAAAAATATATAATGGGGAAGGGAAGGGGTAAAAGAATAGGGGGGAAATGTCGCCTATGTTACCCGCCGGTTCCTAAAGCATATGTATGAAAAATTTGAATCGAATCGGACAAACGGTGTAGATTTGTATAGAGAACAGACAGACAAACATTGAGTTTTATAGGTATAGAAGTTAGCATTGTTGCTGAGGATTTTGGCAGAAAATAATAGATTCTATGCCTTGCCTGCTACACTAGTATTTTTCTGTATTATAGCAGACAGTGCTTTTACTGTTCAGTGGACGATTAAATAATATTCCATTGGAAGCAATTATTATAGATCTCAGCGCAAAAAAGTAAAATGTTCATAGTTAAATAATAATATTCATTGTAATAATTTTATAAAAGGGTTAATCTATCAATTTGAGCAAAAATGTAAGGTAGGTTTCATGGTTAAATAAAATAAGGTAGGTCAACATGGTTAAATAAAATAATCTAAATGTAAAAAAATAAATAAACTTACAAAAATTATATATGTATATATTTTCTTATCAGTAGTATCGCGAATTTTCATGTCTACAGACAGGTTGTCTCGTAGTTAGTACTAAAAATTTGTGGGAGTCTTGTTTATTAACTTTTCCATAGAAAATATTCTTTACACTTTGGGTGAAATGTCGACACTTACGGAGATAAGCGACATCAAAGTTACCATTTTTTCTAATACTTCCGGCTTATTTTTTGTAAAACGTTAGACTATCGTGAAAATAATTAATATGAAATATCAAAAAAAATATTTATTTTGATACCAAGCAGAAATTTGAAAAATAAAATTTGTATGGTTTTTGCCATTTTATTTGACTCATCAAAGCGAATGAATTTTTGATATTTTTTTATTATTTTTGATAGTTTCGATTTATTCATGTCAATTTATTCTCTAATTTAATTTGATTTATTTTTATTACTTTTTTCACCTATAGCTATTATTTATTATATTTAATTTTACTTTTTATTCCATTATTTGTTAACCCCAGGAAATTTTACTGATCACATTGAGAAAATTTTAAAATCGAACTGTAGGTACTGTTCGTTTCCTTATATAAATAAAAAAAATAAAAAAATACGGATGAGACTTTTGTCTCGAAACTCGTCTAAATGACAGCGGAGCGAGCTGTCATTCGTTGTGCATCGTATTTAAAATCTCCGAGATGCGAGCCAAAATTCGTGTGCACGCACCCTTACGATATAGTGTGATGGTCTTACATCAGTTCTCTACTTGTGTGCCTTGTGCTCGGGAGAAGGAATCGGTTAACATATGGTCGCCCACCGCAGACCTCGGTGGTGGCTACCTGCCCTACCGATATGCCCCGTGGGCGCACAAGACACTTATCCACTAACTCATAAGTTTGGCCATTTACACATTTTATTTAGTTATATTACAAATTTATCATATTTTTGATGTGTAACATATTTACGCTCGGTTTATGGGAGTAATTTCGTGAATGCGACGACGGAAACGCGTGACAGGAAGTAGGAATGAAAAATGTTCCGATTTCGAATTTATTAATTATATTCGGCAGAATCAACTTTGACATCAGGCGTCGGAAGAAAATGTCAAATTCAATATATATAGGTTACCACCTATGTTGAATTTAGATTTCTAAATCTGGATAAATTTGGTTTAGAAAAAAATAATGTACAATATTTATTTTATTTATTGATATTGACACAAAAAAATTGGTTGCAAAAGAATTGTATCTTAAATGAAGCGATTCTATTGAATTTTTTTTTAATTATCTTGAATTGTCTTGAATTGAGTTGAATTGAAATAACAGGTTTAATATATTTGTTGTATTTTATGATTAGTATACCAGTATAGATGTCGCCGTTGGTAATTAGATTTTTTTTGATTAAGAGTTATTAAATAAAGCAATATTATTTTTTTAAATATGTGAGATTTTTTCGATTTTTGTATATGAAACTTTTACACCAGGATTTGACTGAAAATTATTTCATTTTTTTAACTACTTTTTAGACCAATTTTTATGTTCCGAAAAATTTAAACCTATTCAAAACACGAATAGGTTTAAATTTTTCAAGAACGCAATACTGGATTTAATCCCCAGGGGGACACATCAATCAACGTATATTATATGTGTCTCATAGAGACGAAGCTATTTTTTATATGAGAAAGTAGGTATGAAAGTCTTTTTTTTGAACGAGAGTTACATTATATAAAGTGATCACTTAAGCTTTAAAAATAGCTTAATCTGTGAGATATCTTTAATATACTTGATCAACACTTTTAACTTAAATTCTTAACTTATTTAACTGACCCGATTTACCAAATAATAAAGATTATTTTTATTTATTTATTTATCTTAATTATTTAGTTCCACGCATAATTTTGTGTGGCTAGTACATGATTTCACTCAAACAGATTGCATTCCATCTAGTCATTAAAGTTTTCACAATAAAATTTTTGCACTCCTGTTTAAACCTCCTTGTATCCACCGTGTTTTGAATTTCCTTTGGCAGGCTACCGAAGTTTTTTAAGCCTTTGTACATCATACAATTTTGTAAGGTGTTTTTTTTTCTTCGGAAGTCCTATATTGTCGCTTATTAGTAGTGAGAGGTGTGTTAAATAGGTCCAGGAAATCACCCGACCACTTGGAAGAATTTCGATCACCTTCAACGATGGGCTAATTTCAAAGGATGTGGTTAAAATAAGCATCTCGTCGCTGCAGACGCAGACCGACAGCTCTACGTAACAAGTCGAAAAAAATTAGCAGGAAATTGACCGCTGCAAATAATGTAGGAAACAGTTTTTTAACCACTTTTAATATAATACCAGGAATAAATATTATGATACGTAAATACGTTATATATACGAATATTGTATAAGGAAGTTATCGAATTTATTATAGAAGCAAAAATCGAGTTCATGTTCACCTATTCTATAGCTGTCCCATTTTACGCAGATTTTTTACTATTACGGAAATGTAAGAACAAACTAACACTGTATTATTTTATGTTTGAAAATTGATTATTATCTGGGAATTATTTTTAAATACAAAAATTTAATAACAAACTACCACATTCAGTCGTTATTGCTTAGACTACATGACATGTCAATCAATGCAATGAGTTCGTGGATGTATTTTATGAAGGCTTGACACTATTTTAGAGAGATCGATTATTTTTGAAATTTTTATAGTTTTTGATACAATGTCTTTTTTTGTTTTTGGTGTTATATTTCTTTCTTTTTTAATGTTGGTTGACTTGCTGAATGACATTGTTTATATTTTAAATATTATTAACACTATCTTTTAGATATGTACAATATGAGTAAGTATATTATATTAAGTCCTAAAATTTTATCTATCAAAATATTATTTATTAGTTCGTAACGTGTAGATAAATAAAAGACTATGATATTAAATGACGATGGCTTCAAAATCGAAAAGATTTTACATGTACATGTTGGGAATGTGGAATTTTTTTATTTTTTTATTTATTAGAGACACTAACAGGATAATAGGTAAATGATACTCTGATAATAAACATTATAGTGAAGGCTATGCCCATTATCCCAATTACAAGTGTCTTCGGCACGCTCTAGTAACATGTATTTTTTCATAATCCTTTCATATATGTATTTTACACCTCAATAATCTGAGAAAATCAATTCTTTGTCATTACGGAACATAATAAAAATAAAATATTTCAACGCGCGATCCTCCATTGAAATATGCAAATTAGGAATCCTTTAGCTTCTTCTACTTCTAAATCTCCTTAGCTTCATTCCAACTCAATGTCATCGCGACTGTTGGGGTCAGCTCTCCTCGTCCTTACGTTGTAAGTTCTTCTATCCTGGATAACGTCACCCAACCCAGGCCCCTGCATCTGACCATCCCTTTGCACCACCCACGAATGGATGTAATTCGGGGAAGACCCATGAAGATCGCCTAGTTAACAATAAAATCGGACGCTCTGTATCCAATGTGGCCATACCATCTCAATTACCTTTCATTAATCTTGCTATTGATGTATATGGCGACCATATTTATATTTATTTACTTCGTCTAAATTTATACATATAAATGAAGACAGTTGCTTCACTAGACAAGTTCTCTTCTGAAGCAACTACTTGTAAAGTTTTTTTTATGTTTAAACATTAGCAAGACTACGTATTAGAAATAAAATTTATGTATTGCACGTAAGAAATAAAACACAAACACAAAAATTACTATATGTTAGAGTTATACTTTTAAACATTGTATATAAGGAATAAAAGACTACGCACATCGAATGTTCAATCTCCAAAATTAGAAAACTGATACATACATTCAAAACTCCACGCAGCTTCATGAATCTTAGTCTTCCAAAAATGGTATACTACGCACTCCGCCACTATTCTCAAAGTAAAGTATTCTCAGCTACGCCAAGTGTGCATGGGTCGGTGCGGCCCCAACCACATAGAAGCCTCCAATAAAGTCTCAGATATGGAATGCGTGAACTTTTTATTTTGTCTCTTAGAGGAACTCCACATGACTATATTATCATGTGCATTTTCTTTGTTACTGGCTGCTTATTGTAGGTGCTGTAGGTACAAGGTCCAGCATTCAGAGTCATAGAGGGTTGCGGGTCTGGCAATTGTCTGGTATACTTTCCTTTTAATTGTAATGGCATTTTTGGATCACACAGGACTCCCGTCATACATCTAAACTTCATCCATCCCCCACTAATGCTACGTGTTACATCTGCTGCACATCCTCCGTCGTTATCGATGAATGACACAAAATATTTAAATAAGTCTCTATTTGGCATTGTTTCTCATTTATTCTTTATCATACGCGGGGTATAAAAACAAAAGCAGAAATTACTGATTATAAGAGGATTACTTATTTAAAATGTACTGAATTTTAGATTTTATGTTATCTATCCTTCCAAAATTAAGTTTCCTATAAATTTATAGGCTATGTTTCCTATAAAATCTCGAATTCTGCACATCATAAATTACTAATCCTCTATGATTTTTTTTTAATATTGCTGCCTTTGTTTTTATACCCCACATATATAAAAATATAAATGAAATCCTGTCACCTTTGACAAAAAATAGTCATTTATGGCTCCATCTACATTTTTTAAAAGTAACATATATACAACGAATGGACTTTGGCACAGACGTTACAACAATGAGCTTCATACTCTATTTAAGGAGCCAAATGTCACAAAATTTATAAAACTGGGAAGACTTCGGTGGCTGGGCCATGTGAAGAGAATGTCCGAGCATCAAGCACCAAAGTCCCTGCTGAACTCAAGGCCAATGGGGCGAAGGAGCTTAGGAAGGTCAAAATTAAGATGGAGTGACAACGTCCTCAAAGATATCTCAGCCTTAGAGCTTCGGAACTGGAGAGAGCTGGCACTAGACCGAGATGAGTGGAAGAAAATTATTAAGGAGGCCATGACCCACCAAGGGTTGTAGTGCCAAAAATGATGATGAACACATTATACATTAAGAGCATTTTTGTAGAAAACGTATAAGCAAGTTAGTGTACTATTTTTTAACGTTAGTTGATAAGAAATTGTAACTTTTTTATTTGATCAACCAAAGGCGTAAACATTCCAAAATAAATTTTCTGTTCCTATATTATTGTGATTTCAATTAAATTTATATTTCAAATTTTCGGTTTAGAAATTTAGATGGCGTTTGTTTTTTCGAATGATTTTGGCCTTGGGGCGTATTGAAATTGTTTTATTTTGTAACTAGTATAAGGACCCCACTTTCAAAAATAATTCATATTCCTGCCCATTTTCCTGTTCTCGCTATTCATTGATGTAAATCAGAAGATATATTTAAACACTGTTTGTACTGCGTTAACACTGTACTCTAGGGTTCTTATTTTTACACTTAAGCAGGAAATTTTATTTAGATTAGCTATAAAATTTGAAAAATACGCAAAAAAATTAAAGTTATTACGGTTGTAATATAGATTTATTTATAGGCGTAGTGAGTACAAAAATAGCGAGCTCAAAAAATAAACATTAAAATAAAAAAATTCAAATATTTATATATCTTTATACTTTATGATTTTTTTTTATACTTTATCATTTAGTATAATTATGTAAAATATGTTTTCTCTCTTCTTAACTACATCAAAGTTTGTGCTAAAAGAAACAGTCTCATCCGCTACGTACATCAGTGGAATCTAAATAATTACAATTTTATCTAAAATAACATTAAATTTACAAAATTAAAATTATAAAATCATTTACAAAAACTACATGCCTTGTAAAACAAAATATTTTCATCAAACATAGTGATTTCGTCCGTCCGTCTGTTTGTCCCCCTAACTTCGTGTAATGTCCGTAATTTTGTTCGAATTCACGGCTAAAAATCGGCTGGACATGGTGATCAGACAATAGATTAAACATACACCCAACACAAGACAATAAATGACTCCGACACGGTATTGCCACGTAACACATAAATGCGGAAAAACCAAGCTTTCGATACTGTATTGTTATCCAATACTTAACACTACACTGACAACGTTTTTACCCTGTTTTCAACACGGTATTGCAAGCCAATACTTAACCACAACACCAACACTCATAACAACATAGCCCTGATGATGGACCGCAAGGTTCCATTGCAGAATGGAATCCGAAAGGTCGTAAAAATACAGCAAAATACCCCGGAAGAGACAAACCTAAATTATAGAAACCGCATTATTTATTTTTATTTTTAGCATAGATGATGTTCTTACGATGGAATTGGTGAACTTTACATTGTGTGGTGATCTCTTAAGTCAGCTCATACAGATTGTAAGCCCTTAGCCATCATATTAAAAGACTTCCATACACGTTTCTCATATTCATAGTTTATTCTCTGTGAGACTTCTATAATTTATCTTAGTTAAATAATTATCCCTTTGTGGATAAATCCAGTAATTGTGTTCTCAGCTCGTACGAAATAAAAATATTTTTGTTTGAATTTTGTATGTCCTGAGTTTAGTTCTGTTTAATTTTAATTACTCTTTATTACAATAATTAACATTATTTATTGCAAAGTTATTTTGTTATCGTTGAAGAACAAAATATTTCCATTTACGAACGTTTAAAACAAAAATGTATATATGATATTTGAGATAAATAAAGCGGCGAGCCCACGAGGCGGCCCCGCGCGGCGCTGCGCTGTATAATCCGGCCGCTTGCCAATACCGCAGTTGTCAACCTGTTGCGAAAAAAACCTCTCCGAAAACCGCATAAATAAAGCTGATTTATTGACGGTTGTCAATAAAAAACGTTCCGCAATATAAATCTTGCGCATGAAAATGATTTTTCGTTTCTGTTTTTTGAGCTGATCAGATAGCGCAGAGAATTTCTCCCGGCCGGCTTTTTATGAGCCTCGTGTCATTGCCACGCGGAGAACCGACTATTGCTCTCGTCGGCAATCTTACCTCCAGCAATATTCCGCTGAGGTGTTTCTGGGGTATATACAAAAAACCTGTCCCTTCTCCAGGAAGTTTGTCTGAAACCTTTGAAACCTACATCTTATTAGAAATAAGTTTTTAAAAATAATTGCCACCTCAGTTTTCCATTTAGATAATATGTATTAATGAACATTTATATATGGATATTTCTATCAAATATGCTACCAAATAGCGGACCAAATACCATTTTGCTGTCTTTGCTCTAATGTCTAGGGTCAAGTGGGGAACAGTGTAACACGGGACACAGTGTAACGTTAGTAATATTTCTTTCTCTTTTTAATTTGTCTATTGCGTCTCTTTACGTATTTTGACAATATCGTGCGCCGCAATCTTAAACCTTGTCATCGTAGGTTACATTGCTTGGTAAACGAAATTATGTTCAAAATTAGGTTTTTTCTCATAAAATTGTGAATAATTTGACTAGAAAAGTTTCATTTTTGTTAAAAAAACAAATAGTTTCTGGTGAGTAACTATATTTTGAATTTAGTATTCAATTTGTTGATGTTTAAACGTCCACAATGTTGAACGAGATTTCTAACCTATAAAATTCAAAAACATTTTGTTTTTTACAGTAAGACGTGGGGCACAGTGTAAAGGGGGGCATAGCATTATAGTGTGCCCCCTTGAGTATTTTCTTCCAGGTTTGTACATCGAAATTGGTACGCAATCGTAGTAGAAAGACTATATTGAGAAGATTAAATCTAAGTTAGAAAAAAGATACATTTGTTTTTATTTTTAGTGTATAATGAAAGTGTAATGATTAGGTATGATTCCCAAAAACATGTTATGAAGATATTATTGAGGTTAAAGATTTTTGTTTTCCATATTTTATTTCGTTTAATGTCAAGTTTAGTTCAATGGCCCGTATTGTTATACTGTACCCATGTGGCTGCTAAACTGTACCCCATCCCAGGGGCACATTGTAACTAAATTGTGATCTCAGAAAACTGCCAAATTAAGTCATTTCTAAGTATAATTGCAATGTTTTTTTAAGCCTAATATGAAGGTAAAAGACTTATGATTCTTCAGGCAATAATGAAAGACATATAAAATAGACGTTTTTTTTCTAAAAATAAAAATGACTTTTTTGTTACACTGTTCCCCACTTGACTCTCACTTTAGTGTGAAGCGGCCATTTTGTCACGTGACACATCCTTGGGGGATTGATTGGATAAGTGGATATTGTTGCCTTTACTCTTAATAGTGATTTGTAAACATGATTTCGGAAAGGATAGAGCTATACTTGCTACAAAATTTTGGATTTAGTACATTCTCAATTAGTAATCCTCGCTGACTGTATTCGAAACATTTTTAAATTCTTTTGGATATTGCTGCTTTTGCTTGTATAACCGTCACACACATACACATATAGGATCAATAGTTAAGCGTATATATAATTTAACTAATACCTTGTCCTAAATGAATATCCATTAGGGTCATTCTGACCTGTCGATAGTCTTTAAATTAAAAAATTAAAAAATTAAAAATAAAATAAAATAAAGTAATAAAATATATTTTATTCTGTGGCAACCATAATTCTCAATACTGAAAAGTCGAAATATTACATTTTGAAGAAAGCCTTACGAATTTACGGTGAGGATTATTTTAATCAATTATATTAAGAAAGCAAGTGACGAAACTTTTATAAATGGTAATCAATAAGAATTAATAATTTATTTAATTATTTTACCAGTCAGTATTCGAATTAAAAAAGGGTCAATCAGGTGGTTTGGGTATGTTGAGCGAATAAATGAGTGGAAAGTAAGATAAATACTCGCTATAGTGTAGATAAAATAAATAAAATTGAAATTATAAAACTGTTCATAATTATTAAAAAATGTTTTTCGTTTGTACACTTATTTCATACTAGGACTATCTTTCAGGGTCAATAAGACACGATGATGGTCTGTGTACAATGAACAAATTTAAATAAAGGATCGCTGAGATGGTTTGGTCATGTGGAACCGTCCGTGGTCACCCTTGGTCATGTAGCAGATCCAAGAAAGGACAGGATGCTAAAGAAAATATGTGAGGCGAGTGTTAAGGCGTGCGCAAATGATGTGGCGTGGCCAGATCAATCAGATACTGGATAGTGGTCCGGTTGGGAGCCTTAGCAATCGGCGAGCTTGCGTGCGAAGATGTATGAATGTGGATGAGGCGAGAATTGTGTATCAGGGCAGAAGAGTGTGGCGCTCCATCTTCTCTACTCCGTGGCCTCGCGGACAACGGTGTGATGGTAAGTAAGTAAAAACCTTGAAGAATATAAATAAAACGTGAAAATCATAAAATGATATAATAAATTTGCTTCATTTCTTCACACTATTTCAATTTTAAACAATTACTAAACTAAACTAAACTATCGCGAAATTGTACATGTTTTTTAAGACGTCAACACAGAGAATTATGATTTTCATAAATGCGACAGAGTTAACTCGTTAATCGTGTTAACTACAAATTCCATATGTGTTTAAAATAAATTAACGTCCTTAAGAATGGTACTGTGTACCTCAATGACGAATTTATGTCCCTTACAATGAAATGAACAAATTCGGGACATCGACGATTATTATCAAAATGGCGGCCGCAAACTTGTAAACCTGTAAAAATCAGATTTATAACAAAGGGATTGATTCGGAAAGGTGAACCACCTCCGCTTCCAGGAATCGGCGCACTGCCACCCAGATGCATATGTCATCGAGCGTCGGGCGGCCGAAGCTTTCTCAGGGCTTTTTGGGAAAAATCGGAGCAAAAAACCGCGCGTCGGTAAAGCAGGCGACTGCGGGTGGCCCGAGCTGTCAATCACAATTGGAAACATCGGTAGGTTTAATGTCGAGTCATGTTCCTGACGACATTAAAGGCCGGCGTTACGCGGGAGACGGCTGGAACAAAAAGGCCGCGCTGACCGGCCGCTTCTCATGAAATCTCCCGCGCAAATTGCTTCGGACTCTTTCGGTTGCGTGGAGTACTGTGCGGTACATCTTTCAGAATTGTTTCTCGGGCAGCGTTGCGGAAGCTTAAAGCGTCATTAAAATTAAAATTATTTAGTAAACAACTAAAATCTCAATTAGTGTATATTATAGATATCTCACAGAGACGAAACTGTATTAATTATGGGAAAGTAGGTATAGAAGTCATTTGGGTGTAACAGGACTTATGACCTGTCTTTTGGTAGGCTTAAGTGATCACTTTACACAATTGTAACATTCGCCATTTCCACCCATGATAGAATATACCATGCTTATTCATTTTTTTGGAAGTTGTATATATGTTCAAATTGCGTGAAGCTTTCATATATGAGTTGTAAGCGCCTTTTCCATGCGGCCTGTACAAAGCCATTTTCATTCCCCTAAATCCCCACAGATGTCGCTAATGAGAAAATCTACAATTGATTTTACGGAATTTAGGGAGCAATATACTTTTATTATGTGTAATGAAATTCATCCGAATACTTGCATTACACTAGGATACGCCAGGAAATATTATTTCCAATTTTTGTTAAATTCCTTTTTGACCAGTATTTACAATTCAGAATATTTTGAGTTTGTTCAAATCTTTCAGAACAGTGCTGGATTTATGTCACAGAGACATTATTAATCAATTAGTGTATACCTACTTTCCCATAATTAATACAGTTTCGTCTCTGTGAGATATCTATAATATACACTAATTGATTAATAATGTCTCTGTGACATAAATCCAGCACTGTTCTGAAAGATTTGAACAAACTCAAAATATTCTGAACTAAAATCTCTTTATTAAAATAATTAACTCACTTTAATAACAAGTTAACTCTTTGTGTATACCACTATTTATTGAATTGTCAACATGTTTCTAGGCTATTGGTCCCTAATCAATTTCTATAACAATAGTAATGGTCCCTGAGGAGCGTGTTGATAATACAATAAATAGTGATTTAATCAATGTGTTTTCTTGTTATTAATGTTACCATAGTCATTTTGCAGTTACTGAAAAAATTAATTTATTTTTAACATGAAGAAACCGAAGAAGAAATACAATAATATATTTTTATATTTATGCATATTTTTTAAATATAATTTATCGCACATAAATTTATGTCCATTATACATGTTAGATACTTACCCCAAAAAATGATTTTTGGAATAAGTTCATTCTTGTGAATTGAAATGAAAATCTATCTATCGAAAAAATCTCGAATCCGGGTCTTATTATAATGCTGTTGGCAGACTGCTTTAACAATTACGCCACAGTAAAGAAAACGTTTAACAACTTTGCACTCCAGCTCTAAAGTAACCATGTAACCATGTATGTAAGATAGAAAATCAGTTTACCTGATGATTACCGCCATTACCGGATGCGCTATTGTATTGAGAGAGTTTTGAGATAAAAAGATGCTCTAGATCTTTTTGATGGAAGCTCTTTGCTGTATGGACTTGGCGTTATTATGTGTAAGTATAAAATAATTGTAGAATTTTATTTTGAATTTTATAGAGTGCAAAACTTGAAAGCGTTTTTCTGAAACTTGACATTTTTGCGGTCCATGTACGCCATAACTCAAAATCTACAGGACCAATCGTTTTGAAATTTTGCACAGTACTTCTTCACCAGGTAATGCCAGGAGCTTTTTTATTCTTTTGTTAATAATTGTTAATTTTACAGTAAGAAATTGGCCGATTTTTTTTAGCGAAAATCGGTGTTTTGGCTTCTAAGTGCTACCAAAAATTGAAAAATCGAAAAAAAAATCTTCACGGCGTTACCTCGACAAACAACCCCTTTAACAAGTGCATTTTGTCCATTCCTCTGATCATGGATGCACAATTCTTTAAGTCTCGCGCGTCACGCGTTAAACCGTGTCTCCAATCTCTCTGGACGACATTACACCCACACAATAACCTGTAGTAAATGAGGAACTTACACATAAGTCAATACCCTGTCAGCAGCACGGTGACGAGACACCAGAGGCGTGCACTTCAAACAATAAAAAAAGCTCTGCATAACTGTGATTACATATGTATTTGATATACCTATATTACATAGTACGTATTCATCGTAGGATCGATAATACTGAAATCATGCAGAGCATCGGTCTGTAAATTCCTGATAATTACCTTAGACATCATCAGCATAGATTGTTTCACATTCCAATATACAGGACCAACCTGTGGTCATGCCTGTTGGAAGAGCTACAGCTATGCTGAACAAAATCGCTTTGGGTATTGATATATTTCATGTCTCTGAAGGGGTTTACCGAAGCAGGATTCTCCTACACCTTTGATATGAATGAATTTATATACGTTTGATATTTTGTTGTTTGTATGTTATCTCACTTGTTAATAATATTTACGAATTAAACATATTTATGTTTGTAATTTAAATGTCATATTAAAAATAAATAAATTGAATTGAATTGAAATCAACAAATTCACATGTTGATGAGTCAACTAGTACAATATTGCAGAAGAATTTATAAATGATAAATAAGGTTGTGCATGCGTTTCGCGTAATCTTTCCCAAAACGTAGTGCAAAACTGCGCGTATTTCAATTCAAGGTTTTTATTTTTATTTTATTTTTTATTATTATTTCTTAAAATAGAGATTCTAACACGGAATACATGTCCCATCAATATTCTTACTATTTTAAAACTAAGCTAAACGCTTGTGCTATTAAAATAGGACTATCTTGCTGGTTTAGAGTGAGATTCCAACCCGCAACCTTTGGATCGCGAGGCGAGAATCCTAACCACAAGACCAGCAAGCTACTCTTTTTTTACTACGCCTTTTCCGCTACAAAACTATGTATTTAGACAGCCAAAATTTTACATTCAAAACTAAATGTAAAGCAACTACACGTAATACAAATAGTCCAAAAAAACTACACAGGTAGATTTCTAACAAAATTATGAGTTGAAAATGTCAAATCAACAATGTCCTAACATCAATAGTTATGGACTTAAAAAACGTTGAACTGTCATTAAAATAAGTTATATTATTCACAATTCAATGCATTAACTTTAATACAAGTCAAACAAAATAATTAAAACCTTGCAAACGCTTTAAATCTGGAGTTATTTGATATAGTAACATTTTTTTTTACAAAAGTATGTTTCTGAAAAAGTGGATTTCTTTCAGATAGATACAACCTCTTGAGACATAATACCTGCCTAAAGCCATGTATTCACTAGGGGACAAATTGTCCCTCAACAGCACGCGTGGCACAGAGTCTACGTGACGTTGCAATGTCGTGCACTGTTCCGCGACGGCGCGCACAACATAGCGCGGCATTTCTACGTGCCGTGGCAACGTTGCCATGCGCACGGTACCCGAGCGTACTCACTGCAACATTCCGCGGAGCGTCAGTACCACGTGGTATGTTTACAAGTGAATACGCATGCGCTGTATCTGTCAAGATGACAGTGTGGGGAAACGAAATTGTTCTTGAACTCATCGAGCTGTATCGATCGAAGATCGCATAGAATGTCCGTCCTTCTTTTTCTTTGCAGTAAAGAATTTCGCATTCTCCTCTTTTTTCTCCTCTTACGTTTCGATAAACTCATTAATATAAACAGATACGCAGTTGACATCATAACCTCCTAGGGCCACATTTCCGTGACGTGGAAAACAATAATTATTTGCAAAAAGGACCTTGTTTTTAATAATATTCAATTTACTACAGTAAAACCTCGTTAATTTGAAATTGCGACCCAAAAAAACATTTCGAATTGCGCGGAACCCCGTTTTCGCCAAATGAGATACCGCAGCTGTCATCCATAACCTCATCACATGACATTTCCGCGACAAGATATGCGAGTCCCGGTGTGTACACGTCAAATGGCCGCGTCATTGTCCCCGAAACATGAGCGTAGATGTTGATGCGACATGCCGAGCGGAATGTTTCGCGATTTGTCCCCTAGTGAATACATGGCTTAATGTACGCCACTGCGAGACACATATTCACCGACGCACCTCGTTATTGACGCTTAATATAACCCAATTCAACAACCTAGCACATCACATCAGCCTGATGGTGGATTTTGCAATGAGATCTGAAACACCGGTAATGACCGTGGTAACTCTAAACAATATATTTTGAGCGGCTATGAAAACCTGAATATGCATGAAGTGAATTAGAGGCACATTATTTTTTTTTTCAAAAACAAATCTTTTTCTATTTTAAATCATTTACAGCAATTTAATACAATTTTTTTTTATCTTTTTTTACCTATAAATACTGGCTTATACACTAAATATATATTACAATATGTATGGTCTATATTGTAAATACACAAACACAATTTGCTCAATATCCTACCGCACCTACATTCATCTAAATATCTCCAGTATGATAATTCAGTTTCAGTTTCAGAGCCGGTAAATCGGCGTTTATTAGCTAAATAACTTTTATAACAGCTTGTATCAAAACATAATTAATGCATAATATTTGTAGAGTTAAAGAATAAGATAGTAACAAATACAATACGCAATTTTTGTATGCTTTTTATGTAATTGAGTATACTATGTTATTCTTTATTATTATTTTTCATTTCTTTTTCAAATTTTTAAATCGACTGGCTTAGTGCAATTGTACCATACAGCTAAGATTGTTATTTATTATCAAAAGACTGTTCCAATTAAAAATATATGAATCAAAAGAAAAACATTATGTCATTTTGTCCGTACTTCCCCTAATCAAAAGTAACTTTATGTTCCAACTGTCGGTGTTCACAAAAGAACATGTAACACCACTAACATTATTTTATGCACAAAATTCATTTTCCAGAGGGCATTAGATAGCATTTTAGAAATAAAAAACTAACCCATAAAAACCAAGTTTTTATTATACCCCCTTTCTCATATGCTAGTTGAAACGGTTTGGCGCTTACCCCACGCTTTGGGCTTGAGCTGGGCGACGCTACGAAAGAGTAATAAAAATTTTTGAAAAATCCAAAATTATACTATAATTATTAATTTTTTTAACGAAAATTTCTTAGATCATTTTTATCGTCACCACGAGTCTGCCTGCAAAGTTTCAGCTCGATTGGATCACGGAAAAAGGGTTAAAAATCGATCCAATTTTTTTTCGACAAACAAGCAAGCAGACGCTACGAGTTAAAAGAAAGGGAGTAAAAATGATTTTAACGTTCCTTTATTGAAAACAAAAACAGCCCAACTGCATTATGGCTACGTGTATGGAAATTAAATGGTATAATGATTTAGATGCTCATATCAAGAAAATCAAATCTTAATCAAAAAATTAATTTCATAAATTAAAAATAAAATAAAATTAAGTATAAAATAACATAACATTTTTATTATTGTTATCAAAATCTACATTTTATTCATACTAGTTTACAATGTTTATTAATGGAGATTATTTATAATTATCCATGTAGTTATTATGCACATGGTTTGCATATCTTATTTGATGAAAAAATGTGAATGCCTCTCAAAGCACGTGTGAAAACTTTTTTTGGTGACGTAATATTATGGATTGTAAAATAACTACCGACATAAGATTAATTGTATATGCCTTAATAAAATAAATAAATATACAGAGTGTTCGACCGTGACCGGTATCAGAGCCCTTAATAGCATAAAATATGATCGTCGACAAAAAATGAAATGGAAATGGTGTGTCAATTTACTAATATCTACCCATATAGAGATATAGAGGGAATATCAAAGTGGTCTCATTTAAAAGATAATGATCAATATTACGTTAAGTATTTGACCAAAATTTAAAAAGAGTTAAAAATAATTACGGAAAAAAACATGTTTTTTTTTTACATATATGTAAATGAGCAAACCACACCAGTATATTTGTATTGTGCAGTAAAATAAAAGGCTTTTCGCTTCATAAATTACCAATTTCACGGTTGCGCCAGCTGATGTTTGCTACTTAAGGCGGGTATCCCAAAGCACAAGGTAGAACACGGGCGCATTTTAAGGCGCTTTTCAAAGAATGGGAACGTAAAAGCATAATCTAAAATCGACCTTACAGTTCTCGGAAAAATTCTCCGGCAGAACCGTCGGAACAATAAATAAATATATGAAAAATAATGTATCACCTGACAATGTAAGCGCTGGCGTCCGAGCTCGCCTGCGCAGTGCGCACTAGGGCCGCGCCGGTCACTAGGCGCCCTTCAATATATAGTACTCGAACAAATGAAGGCGTCCCTGTAAAAAGGGTATAGGTCTTTTCATATAATATAATATAATATAGTATAAACATAATATAAATATACTGTTCAATTTAAACTAATATTTATTTTCTTCATCAACATCACCTCTCGGATCGAGTCATTATTATTATTATTAAAATGTGATTAATATTATTTCATTCCCCTATTCATAAAAAAAACGGTTAACAAATGTACCTACATACTTTTATACTGTAATAATAAAAAACTGTAAAAAATGTAATGAATATAGTACTGAAGATATGTTTTTATTTTTAATCTTTTATATTAAAATTAATTAAAATGTTAATAAAATGAATTACCTCGTCATTGTCTACTTTGCGACTTGATATCTCGCATACTTTAACATGATTGTTTTGTTTCTGAAGTAATCACTGCTTTACCATCATCATTATCAGCCTGTCTCTTGGATCTAAGCTTCTCTAGAGGATTTCCAATCTTCTTTACCGACATATCCGCATTTCTTACTTCTCATTTCTCATACTGGCACTCTAGGACCTTCAACCCTACTTACTGCTGAGGTCAAGTATATTTCTGAAGAGAGTTTTCTGGGCTATTCTGCCGGTTATTTATCTTATTTTAATGGGCCGTGAAATACATACAACTTCCAAAAATTTGATAGATGTGACAACCACATGGGTGAAATTGGTGATCGTTACATTATGCCAACCGTACGATAGGTCGTAAGCCCTATGAGCACCCAAAAGAGTTCCATACCTACTTTCTCATATAAAAAAATAGCTACGTCCATACGACATATTTATAATAGGGTAAAAGCCGGATAGTTGCCCTACTTTTGAAAAAAGTTTTATTATTAAAAAATATGTACTTCCTAAGAGTAATGCAACATGTAAATCAAAACATAGATGTTTGATCTTTTATAGTAGCCTATTTTTGTAAATATAATGAATGTTGGTTTTATTTGACCTCTCAAAAGAGGGATAGTTGCCTATTGTAGCGGATAGTCGCCTAACGTTAAAAATGCTTCGGGGGATACTTGCCTCGTACGAGGATAGACGCCTCACTACTATTTTTTTAGATAGAATCAAATTTATATCAATTTAATTAATCAGTATTTATTATTTACTGAGATCCTATATTAATCTTATTTTATTAATTCTTAATAATAATTATTAATAAAAATAAAATCAAAATATTATTCAACATTTTCGTCGACAGTCTGGAGAAAGTAAAGTTCACACTTAAAGAGGCAATACTGCTTCGTTACTGACTTCAGCTGTTAATATGTAATGGTGGGTAATATATATTTTTCGTACACATTGCCGCTTTGTACTTTATATTTTAAATTTTTGTACTCATGTTTTGGTGCTATTCCTGGTACTTTTAATAATTTGCTACTTGTAATTTATATTGTTTAATGTATGTTCTTTTTAATTTTATGATATATTTTTTTATGTAAAAGCCTATACGCATTGCTGCTCGTTACCTACTCTACATTTTTAATTTTTATACTCATGATTTGGTGCTATTCCTGAAACTTTTAATGTATGTGCTTTTTGAAATTTATTTTATACTCTTTATGTAAAAGCCTAATGGGCGTAAACAAATAAATAAATAAACATTATAAAATAGTATTAAGTTTTAACGTTTTAAATTATAAAAATACAACAAAATAGGCTCCAAACTTTAAATTAGGTATGTTATTAGTAAAATATTACTGTTTATCTTAAAGATAGAACAATATGTCAATTAACTTTGGCATCAGCATTAATTATCACCAGAAGTCAGGGTTTTCATCTTTTCATATCTCATGCAATGGTTTTTGGATGTTGTACAAGTTTCATGCAACCTCATCGACATATCCAGTTTTTCGAACGCAAGTGCTAAGCTATCTTCTGTCCAGCTGATGTGACGCGGCACCACGCCTGGTTTTCGCGAGGCATTATACTTGCGAGGCATTTTGTTCATCTAAAATGAACGCATGAAACAGTTAGGTATTTAATAGTAATATACACCTAATACTGCACACTTCGTCAATTTCAACATTTTTCATATAAACTTCACACGTACATCCCGTCTATTTGTGTGTTACTAAAATAACAATCTTTTTACCAATCATCAAAAGAATAATGAGGAATTATTGTCGATGTACCACAGATTTCCAAGGCTTGATAACATGGGTTCCGTAAATACTGAACCTAAATCAAAAAATAATAATGTACAACTGTGACTAAGTGTGATGTAATTATAAACAACGAATGCTTAGAACAAGTGAACGAGTTTGTGTATTTGGGAAGTATGTTTAGTAGAGACGGCAAGGCTGAAAATAATATCGAAAGGAGAGTAACTGCGGGAAACAAAGTTAATGGTGCACTAAATGCAATTATGGCCAATAAGAATCTGTCAAAAGAAGCAAGACTAGCGGTACATAATGGCGTTCTAGTGCCAACCCTTATGTATGGAAGTGAAGCCTGGAATTGGCAAAAGAGGAATGAAAGTAGACTGAATGCGGTTGAAATGCGGTCACTAAGACGCTTGT
>JADDOH010007416.1:47233-171647 GCA_016648135.1 Agrypnia vestita
GGTTTGGTCATGTGGAACGTATGAACGAGGAAAGGATGGTTAAGAAAATATATGAGGCGAATGTTGAAGGCAACAGGAATAGAGGGCGTCCGCGAAAGACCTGGCACGATCAGGTACTACAAGTATTTGAGGATGGCCCTGTTAAAAGCCGCAACAATCGTAGAACGTGTATGAGAAGATGTATGAATGTGGCAGAAGCAAAAGTGGTGTGCCAGGATAGAAGAGTGTGGCGTTCAATCCTCTCTGCCTACCCCTGCAGGGAAACGGCGTGATGGTTAGTTAGTTAGTTAGTTAGTTAGGTCTCCTGGTGAGACAGTACCAATGAATGCATTATGCTCAAAAACCACTTTATGGTAAAATTCAGTGATAATTACACATATATATTAAACACGATAAAATTCTCATCCCCCCCCCCCCCCATACTCTCAAAATATCCCAAGCCTATCCGAAATGAATTTTTCAAACTTCCTCGCTCTCTTGAATGGCAATTGTCGGGATTTTGTATACTTCGATTTTCATTGCTCGAGAGGTTCGGGTTCTTTCTTTTAAACCGCCTGACTGGCACAAGGAAACAAAAACAAAATGCAGCGTTGTGACAGCTTTAATGCTGTGTCCGATGTTTGATGTGTTGGATAATATAAATGGATATTTTACAAAATAATTTTCGAATTTGGATTGGTTTCCACGAAACATCGGTGTCTTAAAATCACGTTTTTATTTTGCAAAACTAGTCCACGTGCCTCGACCAGTGGCGGCTGAGGTAGCGTTGCACCAAAAAAATTAAATATTTTACCAAAAGTTTTCTTGAGAATAATTTATGCTATAAATAACTATTTCCGGGACTATTTATTTCATCCAAAGATAATATGTTTGCTAATTGATTTCTTATGCTGTTGTGAATGCACAATATAACTCAGTGACATTTACACAATAGGCATGATGACAGTATTAAATAATTAAAGAATAACTGATTTTAGAGAAGAAAATAGTTTGATAGGATTCTAAAAAATGATCCAGTTTTAATATACACATTGAGATTAATAAGATTTTCAATAAAATAAAAGTATGAAATTGTGCAATCCGCCATTTTAACTGAAACACCGGTCAGAGCGAATGACGTCACGCCTCAGCACACATCACCGTGTCATTGAACCGTTTCCATACACACAATGCAAAAAATACTTAGAGGCTTGACCTCACGTAGACGAGTTTTTGCACGTAATTAAAAATATGTAGATTATAATGCAATTATCTGCGTAAAAACTTAGTTTATTACTGAAATAATGTTATTTTCGGTAATAGTAGACGTGTACCTACAATATAGAATGTTATTTCAAAATCTGTCATCATGCCTATTACTCATGAAAAAAGAGTATCTTTAAAAATAAATTAGCGGCTAAACTTTTTAACGAAATTAATTATTTCTCATGAAAACATTTAATGATTGATTTTCATATATGTTTATATACACTATAATAAAATTTCAATTATTCCATGTTGTCCATGGTGTGGATTCAGCATGGACAATTAAATTCTTAAATTTAAAGAAAATTTTAAAACTACATAATAGGTACATATTATGTTTAATTTTTATAAAGAATCAATTGTTTTGAGTATTGATGTAAATCTACTTCAATTTTGTAGATGGTTCTCGTCAATATTAAATACATTAATTTCAATATTACTCAATTCGATGTAAAAAATATATTTCATTGTTGTTAAGCCTTTCAAAATAACTGTGTTAAACCGCAGACAAAGTTGCAGCCAGCCAAGTTCAAGAGTCCCGCGGACCTTGTTGCTACCAATTTTACCAACGACCAAGGTTGCCTACAAAGTTATTGACAAGATGCCACAATGTATTAATATGCCCGTACGTTTTGAAATAAACATTCAGAGAAATAATAAAAACGCCAACAGTAAAATATTTGTACAACGCACAGTACAAATTTTCACTGTCAAAAAGTATACAACGCCTCAGTTTAATGCCGCAAAACTCAAAAGGCCAAATTATTTGTTTCGTTGCCAGAAATCTGCAACCGGAACTATTCAGGTTAACTAATATCATTTTAATAGGACAAGGGGTGAGATGACACTTATTTTGGTGAGCCACTGAGTCTCGAGATAAAGCTTATTTCTTCTTCTTCTTTTGGTGTCATGTCAGGTCCCCCCAACGTTGACTATCACCCGAGAGAAAGCGTCCCTGTCCTGGGCAGCACGAAACAGCTCTCTTATTTCACCGTACTTAATATTAACGTTTTTTTTTAATGTTTACCCACATGTCATATTTCTAATTAGCCCCCGATCAGATGTAAATCTCCCCCTTCACCTTACGAATACATCCCGTTTCACATTTTTTTATGTTGAAAATAATATTAGAAAATTATTTTCATACTTATAATATATGGTACCTTTTAGATAACAGTAATAATACTAGATCTGCTACTACTCCTGGCGATGTCCTAAAATAAATGTATGTGTTTGGGACATTCAAACCTTGATGGTTCCACGAAATTATTTTATATTTATATTTACATTTAAATTTAAGATAAACATAACTATTTTTTTATATTATTGTTGGATTTGGCGTCAACATTGTAGAGATTATTCATGATGATCATTAAATTGGGTGAAAAACATAAACTATGTTACCGCTATGTGGGTTTAACTATTATTTAATACTTCACCTGTCGATGAGATTCTGTAACTCTCGAAACTTGAATACAAAATTATTATTGAGCTCACATAGAGGAAACATCGTTTATTTTTTTCACCCAAATTAATGATCATCTAATATTCATTCATTCGCAACAAAAATGTTTAAGCCTATGCTGGGATTACTGCGTTTTTTGAACTTACCAAGTAATTCTGAAGGCCTACATCTTATTTCCATGTAGTCAAAAATCATTATCCTGATAATAAAAATCCCTTATATCTCACATTCAAAGTTTTATGATTATTCCATACGACTTCCATTACCTTCAGACATAATTCAAAATTCCGACATCATTTATTCCTGCATCATTAATTTCTATTTCCATTATACGTACAATCAAAATTCAGATATCCATAAACTCGACAGTAAAAATCATTTGTGGTGTTTATTTTATTACATTATTTAACATAAAATCAAGCACAAGAACACAGCAATTAATATTTAGAATAATTATTGAAGAAAGTTAAAAAAGGGAGGAGTACCTTTAAAAATATGTGTACATGCGAAAAAATTTCATTGTAACTTGAAATCATCCGGTTAATAATTATATTTTATTCACTATCACCCCCCCCCCATATTATCAAAATAACTATACCCCAAGTCTTTATTCTAATTATATCCAGTCTATATTAATTATGTAATAATCCCGTCTATTTATAATTATATAATAATTATAAATATACGGGATTCTCATTTATATATGTATAAAGTTTCTACGAGAAATGTTAACACATCTGAGAAATTTCAATCATTGTAACAGTAATATTGACTTTCATTTTACATTTTGGCACCTGGATTAAAAATTAGTAGATGTGTGCGAAACAAACTAATTTATATAAACTATTAAAATAATATTAGTACTTATTTTATATAATATTCATTGAAAATATACGTTGAAATTAATGAAATGACAACGTTATATTATACCAGTCCAGACAGAATATAATAATTTTAATTTGATAAAAAAAAAATATTTATTGGGTATCTATTTCCTTAGAGATTTTAGTGTATTTTATAGTTGCATTATTTTGGCACTAATCAACTACTTAATTAATACACTAAATACAATAAAATGCAGTGCAAGAAAATTGAAAAAGAAAATTGAAAAGTGACCTTTAAAGTAAGAAAAAAAAATTACATTTAACCAAAGTTTTCATACCCATATCTTAATACAGGATTAAAATCGTTATATTTATATTTAAGTTATAAATAAATTAAAATAGAATAAATCTAAAAAAAATCCTTAAATTTATGTTACCTTTTTGGAACATATTAAAAATAGGATTCACTTTATTAGCGTGTATTTACGCCACTACACACCTGTACATAATACAACATTCGTCAGTCAATCAAGCGCGGTATGGTAAGGTCAATAGAGATCAATACCCCTTGAACACCCTTCATGCTCTGCTGAGCCCCAAAGGCCATGATACTTTTACGAGTCCCTGGCCTAAGGGAAATATATGCCCTATAACCAATAATCTATATTTGATTGAGTGTGGGAGACCTTTCTGTTCTTCTATTCTTGCGCGTTACATCCTTAATATTTATTGTTATTTGTTAATCTTTTGTTGCTGTGTGCATGGAATGTTATATATTTTACAATTGGTTTCTATAGCCAGTTTTAGTACGGGCACAAATATTAAGTCAATAAATTAAACGTGTGGCAGAAAAATATACATATTCTCAATTCAGATAAGCATTTTACCTGGAAAATTCGAGGAGAATTGTGCCGCAAAATTGGATTAAAAAGTAAGTAACACAATATAAAAGGTTCACATAAGAACATTGTAACGGATAAAAAGTATCTTTGTAGATACCGTCGAGGAAGAAATATTTCCGCAAGCAAAATTTCTGAACCTGAAATAAAATTTCAACGATATTTGATGAGACCAAAACAAAATACATTGATCAATATCCGCTTTTTATTACCCCCTTATAACAAACCATTTTGGTAAAAGCCAGCGTTTACCAACACCAATTTGTGAAAACCCAAAATACGTGGAGAGTCTGTCAGCACCTGTAGTCTTCAGGTTCAATTTCACATACATAACTGTACAATTTAAATTGGTAAATAGTTTTTTTTTTGTCATAATATAAACACAACTCAAACACATTAAACAAAATTGACATTTGGTGTTGGTAAATTGCTAGCACTTACCGAAATGATTCGGTAAAAAACTGAAATGAAATATTTTGGTATTAGGTTGATACATAATTATCCGCCGTATTTTGCGACGTTTTTATTTTATTTTACGATTAATTGACATTTGTCCTAATGTAATCCTGTCATAGGTTTAGGTTAGGTTCCGCAACGAAATGGGTTAAACGTCACATCATTAGATACTATTTCAAGAAAGGATAGAATGCTGAGTCATTTCGCGATCTCAACGATCTCTTTGGCGAAGGAACGATTAGGCAAATCGATTAGCGAAGGAAGAATTAGGAAGATTAGGAAAGATCATGTCGACAGTGGTTTGTTCGCTTCAAAACTGGTGACACCAGCTTAGGCGACAAGGCCCTTCTGGCGGTTGCGGAATAGGACGAAAGTTGCATCACTAGAACTATAGTGATTAATATTGATGGTACTACTTCCCCGAGTAATAATTGTACATAATATGTTATGAGTTCGTTTTCGTCTTTGGTTATTTTACAATATAATTGATTGAGAGTGGCTTGTTCGCTTGAAAGCTGGTAATCCCAGTACGCAACAACTCAGGAAAGAATCGATCTTCAGATTTTAATGAGCAGGCCCTTCTGGCGGCTGTGGAAGAGGACAAAAGTTGCACCACCAGGTCACTGGACACTCTTCGACGCTTATTTTTTCGATCTTCTGGATCTGTCTTTTTTCCATGCCAAAACAGGACACGAGGCCAAATCGCTATGGTAAAATACATCGAAAAACACCCTGGCTTGAGTAAATCACATATATGTATTTCGACCTCACCGGAAATCGAACACGGATCCGTCGGAATGGGAAGCCGTAAGTGTCATGCCCACTGGACTACGAGGGAAGTAAATGGCAAGCAGTAATTAAAACGTTGATGATGAGTACGCCCCTGAATGATAATTGTTCTTATACTTTGAGTTTGTTTTCGTTTCATTTATAATAAGATCACCGTTTTTTGGTTATTTTATGATATAATTTTTTGTATTAATCTGATTTCATCTTATAACTGCCCCAAAACAAGTGGGGTGTTATAAGATAAAATTAAAAAAGTATAATTGTAATAATATTTTAAAAATGTATTATTAGCTTTTAGAATGTAATGAAAAAGAGTAACTTATTGGTGTAATAGTCATGACGCTCGCCTAGTGGCCCACTGGTTGGTGGTTCGAGCACCGTTGCAGGACACCAACTAGTTAATTCTATATTCATAGCTTATTTTGAAAATAGTAAAATATTGATGCGACACGTATTCCGTGTTCACATCTCTATTAAAAAAAAAGAATAAATAAAATACAAAAAATATGTTCTTATGTTTTCACGGTCACGCTGATGTGTCACATCAATGACCCTGCAATGGGAACTGAAACGTCGACCAGAAAGGTCGTAAAAATTCGGCATAATACGCCGAAAGACACAGACCAGAAAAAATGCATCAACCTAAAAACCCTAGGATTGGCCAATTTTCGGTCATTAACAGTAACATGGACAATCATATCGGATTTCCTTAGGGCACATAGAAAAAATAGAATTCAAAATAAAAATTGTCAGTACGAAGTAGTTTGATTTTGAGAAATGTAGCTTCACACGCGGCGAGGCGCTGCGCTGGTCCTTCACCCTCAGCACGACAATGGCTGTGCCCCGGGGCCCGACAATATGGGCCACTATGGGCCCGGGATGTTGCCTAATTTAACCATTTTCTTAAAATCCAAAAAGTTCTAAACTGCCTCCAGCTGATGCGCCGGTGCCCGCCACAGGATAACGACTCTGCCGGGCCGCCCAACCGCAACCTGCGGTCCGCGACTTTGGGATGCCGCGTCTTCCTACTTACACCAAATTGTCGGCGTGCCTGTTACACATTAATGTGTAATAATGTACACAGTTTCAGTAGCGTAACCATACCGATTCGATTCATCGGGTCCCACGTTAAGGGACCAAAACGTCCACACCATACATTTTGTTTTTAATATCTACATCAAAAACACAAACCACCTAACAGCAACCAGTAACTCGCATTCACATAATACTAGACAAGCATTACGAAACCTTGACGAAATACCAAAAACTAAGACAACACACGGACAGAAAAATTACTCATACATAGGGCCTAAAATATTTAACATATTTAAAACAGACTTCCCGGAAATCAGAATATACTCAATTAATAAAATAAAAGCTTTAGCAAACAACTGGCTTACCTCCAAAGGTAGAAGAGCAACTGAAAATTTACTTACTGTAATTGTATAATAATGTCTTCAAATAAAAATATATACCTATATAAATTAATTAATTAATTAAGGAAAATAAAAAATAATCTTAAACAAAACTTTAACCCTTTTTACATTAAACAATTATTCTACACATATTTACACTTGGACTTATGACTAACTCAACTTTCACTAACATTCCACTTGATACTCTGTAGATACATAATAACTACCTTATGAAAATAAATACTACTGACGAACTCGAAAAAATATTATAATTGTATTCTATAACGCCACTCTGGGACAGGCGTAGCCTAGTAGAGTGGCATAATCCACAAATTAAACAAAACAAAAAATGTGTAATTTATCTTATGTTTTATTGTTAAATTAGTATTTATTTGTAAACAAGGATTTTTTAAATAAATAAATAAAATAAAATAAATAAAAAAATAATATAGCCAGAATCCCAGTTACCCAGTTACCCAGAACCACATTATAAAAATCTTTTCGATATTAGCTAAATACTTGTATAATATAGGTATCTCATTACCAACGGCGACATATGTGCTGATTTTTTTGACAAATTTCAACCACAGGCGGCGGTAAAAAATACAATTCATATATCAAGCAAGGCATGCAAATTAAACATATACAACATTACAACAGTCATTACAAAAATTGAAATTTTGTTAGGTTTTTTTTACAAGGTTTTTATCATTTTATTTAAGTTGTATTGAAGCAAATGATTTTTTCATAATCGATATAATGATAGTTCAACTTTTTGCAAAAAATAAGTCAGAAATATTGAAAAAAATGCAAACTTTGATATTGCATATTTCCATAACTATTGATATTAGGTCTTGGTTGCTTGAACACTTAAACCAGTAGCCAATTCTTAACAAAGTACTTTCAGGGTTTGCGTTAATTACGTGACATGTTGTATACAACATCCATAATTTGATAGATCTTGTAATCTATCATAGGTGGAATTGTGAACGTTACTATGTAAAGTGATCACTTACACCAGTACGATAGGTCTTAAGCACTATGAATATTCCATACCTACCTTCCCATATAAAAAAATAACTAAGTCTCTACGAGACATCTATAATATGTCTTGATAAATGCGCGTGTTATAAAAATAGGACTATCTTGCTGGTCTTCTGAAATTACGCTTGGACCCCAGCGCCAGCCAATAACCTGTGAAGCCCTCTCATCACAATTCTATTCCATCAGATATGTTTAATACGTAGGTACAACTAGTTATTAATATCCACCCCACACTTTTGATTTTATTGACTTACGCATACACTATGATCGCTCTTAGTACTGTGGCTGTTAAAAATATTTTTTTTCTCGTTTTGTTTTTTTATAATATTATTTTGTACTTTTTAGTCTTCGTCACATTAAATCATGCAATCAAACTAACCTCAAAACACAAACGTCACTTTCAAATATACATGTTACTAGAGCGTGTCGAAGACACTTGTAATTGGGATAATGGCATAGTCTTCACTCTAATGTTTATTATCAGAGTATCATGTACCTATTATCCTGTTAGTGTCTCTAATAAATAAATAAAAAAAACCAACAGATTACCACATCGGAGTGAGATTGCCACATTTTTTGTTCAGGCACCACTTTTGCCTCATCTACTTCCATACGTCTTCTCAGGCACGCTATTTTTTACGCAATTTATGTGGTGAGTATTATCTTACGTGGATTCCATATCCTGCCGCGGAAAAATGCCGTGATGGTTAGATTGTTAGCAACGGATAATTTTTTCTTACTTTTTAATGGATAAATCCCATAATATTTATATAGCCTTCTATTTTGCATTGGCGTCCGATTATTTAAGTCACGCCACTGCACACCACTCTAGGTTTATTCACTAATGATTTAGAAATATGGTTTTATAGATTGGTTTTTAAATGTTTAAATCTAAAATGTCATCATAAAAATATTTTTATGTCCTCGTAATTGAAGTTATTCCACAATAAGTATAGCAGTAGGCAGACAATCTATTTTTATTGTCTAAAGCTCGTAGACGAGGTCTTTGCAGATTTTTTTTTATTTTTCGTTTTTTTTAAAGATCGACAATTTTTATTTGTTGTACGCTTCCTCTACATATATTTAGTTTCATAAATATTAACATGCATATATTGCGCAGATAATTTCCCCAAAATTCATTAAATTGCGTGAAATAACTCTATATCTAATTCTTGTAAATGTGTATCAAAACATTAAACCAAAAAGTTCAGATCTGAAAATCCCTTTGATTGTTGTCTGAAGACGCATACATTAGAAGCTAGAAAACAAACCACCAGTGTACCCAAATGCGAAAGAGCTGAAAGTATCGTCTAATGGGCCATGTCAATGGAATGAGACAAGTCCGAAATTTAAAAAAAAATCTCATTACCGTTGATTTTGATAAACTAATAAATCACCGTTTGAGATTGTGCCAGACGCCACGTCCTAGCAACACCGGGAGTGAAAACACGGCCGGCTGCCCGGACCGCGGCCGAAGCGAACCAACCATTCCGTCGCTCACCACGATCTAGTCAACCAGGCTTTTGTCTCTTTTTTGAGTATTAGTATTGTATCGTGGTCGGTGGTAAATCCCGTAAGGGAAGGTCGATAAATCCAGCCAAATTGGCCAGAAACTACCGACCAACTACCATCATACCGGTAAAAGATTGATGAAGAACTATATATTTTACCTTCAAATATTGAATCTGAGAAGTAAAACAAAAAGAAGGCATTGCATTAGAAACATTCATTCTGTTTAAGCTGTTTAAGAAAGATTTCCAATACACTTGGAACGAACGGAACACAATGACCAATAGACTGACATTGGGCTTTGATACACCACATGCATAAAGTGAGGCGCAGGACAAGGTATGGTATGTGGATCACCGAGAGTTTGTGAACGCGCGTGGATAATGAAAACCGAAAAATTTTAGCTTCACCTGTTTGTCAGATTCACCAATTAATCAATTAATCCACCATAATTAATTAATCAAAATTATATATTGGCATTGGTTAATGAGCTCATCAAAAGATGATGTTAGTTTCCTACCGAAGTGATTTTGTACGCTGGGTAATATTAAGACTAAAAAGTAGAAAATTATATTATATTAAAAAATAAAAATAAAGCAGGCTTATATTTAAATGTACCAAAAAGTAAAAACTTAATTTTGGGCAAAAAATTTTTTGCCTCACTCTACATAAAAGCGTGAGCGCTTTTCCCCCATCAACAATATAATTTTGGTATCTATATCAATATCGTAAGTATTTACCTTTTATTTGGAAAGGGAGGCAAAAATTTTTTGGCCGAAATTTTTTTTTTTACTTTTATTTTATTTTAATTTTAATTTTTTTTCACGAAATATTATATGTAAAATTATTTTCTATTTATTTTAATTGCAAAAGAATTTTTAATACAAATACAAAAAATAAGATTTGGCCCGAAAGGTCTTAAAAACATGGCATAATATCCCAGAAGATTCTGATTGGTGTGAAAATCTAAGAACGTGAATATGTCGTTTTGTCGTGTGCGATTTTCAGTTATAAAATTATGCTTGTATTTTTCGTCAATTATTTGTATTTTCAAACTAAATTTTAACACTTTAAATTTTTCGAATATATGTAGACTGTGTCGGATAATCCATTTATTATAATGTGTCAGAAGAACGATACGGAAATATGATCCTAGTTTTCGAAACGTTACGAGATAAAAAATTTAAAGGATGTAAAATAATTTAAATAATTCATAATATGAAACGGTTTTATTGTCTTGAATCTGCACGAGACCGCACTCGATAGCGTCCTGTACTTTGCTTTGCACTTTCAAGCTAGAGACACACTACCCGACAACGCTTGTGCACTCACTGACACTGTTAAGTTGCCTAGATAGTGCAGCGCCTCCGCTAAGTTGGTGATATGAAGAGTGCATTCCTTCACCTTGTTAATCGGCCATCGAGTGGGCAGCTTCTTGTGTAGGCTGCGTAAGTTGAGGAATTCTGCCGTCGTAGCAGCCTCAGAATAGCTTAATTATCACCTTTTTACCCACTGATCCCATATAATTCAGCGATCGCCATTTTGTTATTCTTTCTTAGTTTTCTCTATTTTCTAAATATCCATTTTATTTGATATTATACGAGTAAACCTACCATTTTAATACATTTACTTGTTACATATATGTATAAATAATAGTAAGGTGAATCAAAAATTAACTACACTTTCGCCATAATGCACCTTTAAGGTTTCCATATTGCCTTCTGCACAGTTACTTATCGTTATCGGTACGATCTTCATGTATACAAAATTTGATCCTGATCGCGTCATTTACATCCCGGCTGTATACAATGTAAACATGTCCGCTCCGCTAGCAGTTTGCGTCAAGTCATCCACTTGGTTTCCGTAAATTCTGTGTGTATTCTCACAGACTAACACTTGCAAGAAGCGATGCAAAAGTGTCTTCATTGAAAAACTTCGGATCGAATACGTAAGCTTTGACAAGGGAGATAACTGCATAATAAATTATGTAGGTACATGTTGGACCACTACCTTTTATGACAACCTTGATTGTGTAGATAATTTCAATTGTAATAATAATAATTGAAAGTGTATATAACTTTTGAGTCGCCCTAACTTTGTCTAAATAAATTGTAGAAATAAATGTCCATATACTTTTTGACTTGCTCTCGTACATCCTTATTTGAGATGTTTTCAATCAATGTTTTTCATATAGATTTTTTTTTTAAATCTCAAAAAAAACACATAAGAGTATTTCGTTTATTCATTTGATACTGTTATAAATTAAAAATGAATAAAGGCATAGTGGTTAATATACCACAATACAATCTTAAATGTACGAAGATAGAAAATAGTTTTTTATCCCGTCTCTGCAAGGTCGAAGGTGGTGCGAATTATCTTGCTCATATCGTAACACATAACCAAAAAAGTGAACACTTCACATTCCCTGGATCAAACGTGAACCTTTCCCCTGAACATTACTGTGGACTAACCCTTCATTTAGTTTATTTTCGTTATATTTATTTGGAAATTAAATACAAAATAAAAGAGGTGCGCTTTGGTGTTGCAATTTGGGTATTTGTTGCAGCCCACAATATTATTATTACAGGCCGGTGTGCAGCCCGACATGACGCGCCAGGGGCGGCGCGTGCGAGCCTCCTTTTTATCCAAAAAAATACTTTTCACAACCACTTATATTCACGTATATTTATAAAACTTTGACAAATATTTTGGTGGAAAAATAATTTTAAGATTTTGTCTATGTTGATTTAATTCACAAATTAATAAAAAAAACTAGCCGTCAATCCTTGAGAAATCACGGGACACAATAATGTAATTAATTACGACCCGTGAGTGAAACATGAACCGCGCGCTGATGGATGTGTAGTTCTTGGGCGCCCGGGCCTCTAGAAGCTAGTTAGACATTGTTGTAATTGCTATTGACAGTGCTATTATTATAATTCCAGCCTAATTACAGCGAGTTACGAACTTATTCGCGCAGACATTCTAAATTATGATAGCTGATTATAGACTAATTTATCCTCGTTTTGTCCCTGAGTGCACTATAAGATAAATCCCTTAATTGGACAAGCGAAAAGTTAGTTTGTCTGAAGCAGCGACAAATCTCAAATATGGCATCTTGATATTTACACAGGTTATTTCGTCTGTGATTTCTAGATCAACGCGAATATTCAGCTCGCAGCACCATTTCTATAGTGAGATGTGAAGCTCTGGATATAAAATTATTTATCAAAAAATAAGGTGCCGTGTTGTTTGTCCCATATTTTCAAAAAGAACAAAGATTGACATTAATAAGAAGATTATTTTGACTATTTTCTTTGTTGCAAGAAACATTTATTTTCAGTATTATAATGAATTATGATATACTACAGAATTATAATGAAATATGAAATTAATATACATATGGGCTCCAAGCTACCGTTTCGTATTCCAACTTAGTTCGAATTTCCAAATTATTTTTTATTTTTTATTTATTATATTGTTTTTATACAGTCATTAGATACATAATAATGTTTTTTATAATTGTTTGATGTTATAACATTTTAAAGACATTATACTTCCCATAATATGAGCCACAGCTCGAGCTTACGGAAGAAGTATTTATAAGCCAAATTAAAATGCAAAAGTAGAAAACATTTAGAAATAGTAATTTTTGAATACAGAAATCATTTGAGACATATAGGCTATGTTACAATGCATCGTTGTCCAAAATCAAGGATTTGACATCTTTCTTAAACTGTTCGTATTTTGGAATGTTCCTTTCTTGAAATTTGTTTTGTGACAACAATATATAAGTATGTATAATGATGTTGTGCCATGGTGGCTCTTAAAGTTGGTATCTTTATTTGTCCCTTTGTTCTATGTCTATTTCTCATACAGTCTAAGGGTCTTATAAGTCTAAGTCTTAAATTATACATTTGTTTAATGCATTTATCATTACAAAATATTCTGTAATAAAAGATAAATTTGCCCATCTAATTCAATCATCAGACAATTGAAGGGTAGTGGTTTTTAATCATTGTCTTCAATAACAGAGATGTTTTCCAAAAAATAAAAACATCAGAAATTTTAAAATGAATCTGTAGTATGAAGGGAGACTTCTTCACTGATTGATTTAAAGAATGGTGAATGAACCCATCTTCCCCGGCGCTTCCATACTAAGTAAATCTCGCATACGCTCTAAGAACAACATTCAAGTTATTTTCCGACCCTCATATGGAAATATTTTATAAAAACGAACATAAAAATAAATTACAATTAAGTAAAATAATAAAGAAAAAAGCGAGTAAATGACAATAACAAAAGTAATATGAACATAAAACATGAACATGAACATAAAAATAAAAAACAAGAGAAAAATAGAGGAAACTTAAATAAAATTACAAATAAATACAACAAACCGTTCAGAATAATAGATAATAAACGTTTTGTGTATCTTGAGTAATTGTCTTGGGCTAAATGAATATTTAATAAAGATAACATTGCGGGAAAAAGAGACATCAATAATTCTGGTAGGATAGCAGCAGCCTATACAGGAATTTAGAAAAGATTATTATTTCACCAGAGAGATGTAAAATCTTTTTGAACAGATGCATAAAACAGTTAGCCACTTAACGGATCATTAAGAATCTATGAAGTTTAATCAAAATGAATACTTTCGATATGCACACCTTGGATATTAAATTATAATAAATGTTATTGTCAATAATAAATTATTTTGTCAGTCTTTAATTTGTATACATGTATACTATAAAACGAAATGTATAGACGTTGGTGATTATTTTTCAGAGTTTGCTAGTCACATTAGTGGAGCCAATCACTCTTTACTTCCCATACACTTAAACTATCACACCCTGTTAAATATAAAGGTCAAATAATGAACAATCTCGAAAATTTAGAAATACAAAAAAAAAAATTATAAATTATACTGGGGTGAAAATAGATTTTGTATCATTACATAACTACACACCGGCACAACCAGCATTGCTCAGTCAGTACGCAAAAGTGCATGGATTCTTTATCCTGCTTCGGATATTCAGTTACTCTAATCAAACTATTTAATAACATGCTCTGATTTTTTCTGGGAAGATTTTCTGCAAATTAAAGAGATTTGTCGTTTGATAATAAATAAAATTTATTAAACATAGCAAATAATACTTAATTGGGCAGCAGAAATAAACCACAGAATTTTCGTGAGCAAAAAGTACAGATTTTGGACTTCTCTAAGCGTAAACCAACGTTTGAGTTCTCCTACGGAAATAGCACGTTCTGTATTTAATTAAGGACTTTTATTTGAATTATCAATCTATTTTTATCAATTTATTTTTCTTAGAATTATTTGCAGTTTTTTAACAATGTACAGTTATTTATATTAATAATTTAGTCACTTCCACACTGTACATGAGCTTGCTGTAATTATTGCGAGGAGCCGCTCGCGCCGCCACTGGGCCGCCGCTGAGCCGCTGCTAGACGTGTGAAGAGATACGCCAGAGTGTGCAATCAATATGCCAGTGCCCAGCGACAAGTGGTTACGCCCAAATTTAAAGCCCTTGCTTTTTAAATTTAAGAGGTCCAAGAGCCGAAATCCCGCCACGCGACTGCGGCCAAAATTTGTATAGGACGACGAAGTGAGCAAGAGTCAAAATCCCGCCTCTCCTCCGGATTCTGTCGGCAATCTTACACAATGTTATAGTGGGATTTATACTACAATTTCTTTCCGGTAAGGATAGCCTGGTTGTTATTTAATCGAGAAGATCGGTTCAAATTTGTAGGGAAATTATCCGCTATTTAAATTCGTCTTCTTCCTCTTCTCACCCATCTCGCTCAAACTCTGCCACCGGTCCCTTTCTTGCGCAGTTCTCATCAATGTGGTGCCTTTCTCCCCGGGTCGTCAGCCCAATGCATTTGTGTCAGACCTCTGCTTCTACCGCTCACCCTGAATACTCCCTATAGAGTACTTCAGGTCCATCTATTAATCCAGCAGGATCTTTGTCGCAAAGGCAATGAACGCTATATTATTTTCTAGTCATATTTGATGAATACCCTAGCGGTATCATTAGATTGACACATTGGCAATCATTTAGGCAATTTCGACAATGCTACTTTATTTTCTTGGAGTATTAGATGAATACTCCTAGTGATCTGGTACTTGCATGAAAATATTGGCAGAGGTAGAGTGGATGGTTCACCAGAAGTCCTACTCTACGCAAAGAATATTCCACTGTTCAATGTATATGATGTATATAGGGGTGCATTTTAATATATTACAAGTAAGTAAGTAAGTAAGGAAAAATCTTGCAAGAAATAATAGTCACGGTTGATATAAAATCTAAACGTCACCTCACCTAAATTTATTGCGAATGCAAGATATATAAGAATGCACTTTAGATATAAATGATAAGAATTTAAAGGTAACACAGCTAAATGCGTACACGTGCTGAAGAAGTAATGGCTCTTAAACACGGGCAGAAGATACTTGAAACCGCCCAAGCGATCCGTTCAGGAAAATCTTCCTTTATGCTACATTTTATGTCGATCTACGTATCACCAACTTGCTTCAGAAATGAGTAGATGTGATCATAACAAAATGTTAGTAAACTTAGTAAAAACCACTACCAGATTTACGGTCTACCGGTTTCGAGACGTACCCGTCTCTTCGTCAGGACCAACACTACACTACTATATTCACAACACTATACACCCCAACCATAGTATTGTTAAACTGTCACCAATATTGATCACATGCGTTAATCTTGTCAGAGACAAGCATGCACTGATTGTAGCCTACTGAACAATTCAGGAATCTAACGAGAGAGAGTGAGAGGGGGCGGGGTCTAAAGTGGGTGTTACCATATTTGATGTGTCTGACCACAAAGTTAATGCTTTAAATATTAATAATACATGAGATCATTTTTGTTCCGAATTCAATTGATTCCCTCTTTACTGAGAATTGTAATCCTTGGATTGGCGACATGCTGGCGACAATAATGTCCAAATTGATTCTCAACCACGTTTTTCTGCAGCCAGCACTTCTGAAAATCTTCATCAAGGACCTTTGGGGTTATCTCCTTGAATGTCTTGACTTCTATGATATAACATTACACAATTCATCAATTTCGACGTAATGTACCTACTAGTACAAAAATATATGAATATTTTTTGTATCACATTGTTTTATATTTAAACCACTCGTTGATCTTCCTATATTTAGCGAAATATCCGACATTTCTCATACAACAGTTGTTATATATTTATTATAATAATATTTATTTACATTTAATAATACTTTACTTCTCTTCTCTTTCCGTATCAGATTGTATTTTTTATAATTATATGGCGAACTAGGCCATACACTCATTACTATCATATACAGATTATTATTATTTATACGTGCTTAATTAATATTGTTTTAAAGAATCATATCAGAATTCCGAAAAAATCGTAATTTTTTTTTAATTCTGTAAATGATTTTTAAAATCAATATAACAAATATTAACAATGTTCTATTTTTTAAGAATTTTAAGTAAGCATTTTATCGGAATTTGAACAGCACTTTAAACTTCAAATGCGTTTTTCTCAAAATCATATTTTCCGTATCGGTGATCAGAAATCTCGGAAACTGACTTTGATATTTTTTTTAAATTTTACGAGTATTTTCTAAACCAGTAAAAATAATATTAATCGAAGGTTTTTTCAATACAATAAAAACGAATCGTTTTTAATGAGAAAACGATATTTTTCTAAATTCCATTTGTTTTTTAATTTCAAAGAATCCGCACAGAAGTAGGCAATCTGCGTCTCCGGCTATAATACCTCATCTATTTATATATATTTGTGAAATTTATGTACAGATTCTTGAATTATATATCCACTTAATATGATTAATAAATAAAACATGGTTTTGATACAATTTCTTTCAACCACCTTTTTTAACCCCTGACTATTTTTTTTTGATTTTACGCGAATTAAATTACGAATTAGTAACCCCATTCTTTACATGTATATGAAAACTAATTATTTTATGATATTGTACTAATTTGTAAAAATAATAATGTTGCTCTTAAACTGCACACTATCGTGCTACAATTACGTATATGAATACAATACAGTCCACATTCAGTGCCACCCACTACCGTGTCAACGACGCACACACCTCTGGAAAATTCCCCAATATGACGGCTCATTGAATTAATTTATATTGCAATAATTATTGGGTACTAAGGATGGAAGTAACGTTATGTTTTTTTTTATGAATCGTATATATATATGTATATTAATTGGTAGTAAAATATGTTTTTATATTTTAGTGTGTTCGTAGATCTATTTTTGATGATTTTTGTACCACGATGTAGATGTCTTGTGTAACGTAGTTTATAATATATATTGATTTAGTGTAAGTGTTAATTATTAAGAAACTTAGTTTTGATTGTACATGATAATAATAATGTTCAATGAGAATAACATCATGAATTCATCCTAACTTCTCCGAAACATTAACATAGTTAACGGTTTTAATTTAGAAACTTGATAGATAAGTGTTGCACGTTATTCAATTCACGAAAAACGCCGTTGCATAAATGAATAATATTCATGAACATCTTAATTCGAAGTCTCGATCACATGAAATACTTTTATATGTACACGCCATATATGTAACACATAAATCAAAAACATTAAATTATTATGTCTAAATCGACATTTTTCGTTTTCGAGTGTGCAACATTGTTTTGTTAAAAATTATTTAAAATAGGTCTGACTCGAGAGAAGGCCTGGAACATTTAAACGCTCTAGTGAAAGCAAAAGGGATGAAAATGAAAATATTACTCATCTATCGTCTATAATAAATAAAAATGCAGATATTAAATAAGTTTATGGTTTAAATAGTCATTAAATAGGTCGTTAATAGGTGAGTAATGTTTTTAGATTGGGCAAGCTCGCAAAAATCAATGAATGATTAAAAGATTACATTAATCATTAAAATATTTTAAATTATTTTTTTATACTCTGTGTATTTTAATGCGTCAATGAAATTGCATATATTGAATTATGCCATTGTTACCACACAATTGAAATATATATTGAAATATATATTGTAATGGTATGGTACCATTGAAAATGTGTTTCAATGTTTTTTATATCATGAATGAATACGCACTGTGTGACCCAGTCTGGCAGAAATAATAATGTCATCATTGAAACAACATTTATATATTAATATTTAATATACACAGTGGGATTCGATCGTTTTTATATCTATCAATTCTAATATTTCTCGTTTGTAAAAAAACTTTTATGGTTTTCCTTACAGCATTTTAAGATACATTATAAATGTATTTATAACATCGGTTTTGCTTTTAACACCGATTACTAGGTGAAATAGATTACGAAATATTTACAACACACAAGCGATAAAATTATGGTAATTAGATTAATATTATTGCCTTATTATGGATGATTTATTATCCTGTATTTACTAAAGCGCCGAAGTTATTCAGTATCAAAATATTATTTATGGAGACCTAGATTAGAGGAGATTTACCTATTTTGCAAAATATTATTTCAAAAGTAGTTAGACAATATTTGGAATATTAAATGTCGATTTAGAAACAGATTAGAAATGGATTCATTTAGAGAACTGTACATTTTTTCATAAATCATAAAACGCAAACATAATAATTTGTCTAAAATTTTGAAACCAAAAATATATATATACGTATGATATAATTGTTTATTTGTTTTTAAACGCTCAACAAATTAATTATTTAAATATTGCTACTATTATTAACAATTTCTTTGATTCTGTACATTTGTCACATGGCAACATAAAGCAAACATATTATATTAACAGTTATTCCATTAAGCTGTACATAACCAAAAAGTGTGTAGTTATCGCGTCAAAGTAAATTATTATTTTTTTTTTATTTGATTTTTAAAATAAATTTCGGCTATAAAAGATAATTATTATACATATATTAATTCACGAATATTTCGCGTCGTTATTGATGGGTTATTTCTAATTTTATCTAAAATCATTTACCAATTAATTTCCTTTATTATTATTTTTTTTTAATGTTTATTATTATTTTTTTATATTATTATTATGTTGATGGATAAGTAAGTATCCACCATATTTTCGCTATGTTCACTTTTTATTTTTCCGTTTGATTATCGTAATATAATTATTTAATAGGGTTAGGAAATTTAAATGCGCATCGAAAACTATACAGATGTTAGTTACATTATTGTTGTACATAATACAAAATTGTCTATACATATATAATGATGAATATATACATTTTATCATATTATTCTCTGTAAATGTAAAACTTAACGACACTCCTCTCCTACATACGAGTCTATGTCACTCATGTAGAAGAGAAAAATCAATCGTATTTAACTGACTCTACCTTGTAAAAAAAAAATATTTGTTAAAAATTTAAACATAAAAAATAAACATTTATGCTGCACCATTTGAGGAAGGGCGGAAAGCTAGGTGAGTCATTTCGCAATCTCAAGGAACAATTAGCGAAAGAACTTGCCGAGAATTGTTTGTTCGCTTCAAAGCCGATGACAACAGCTTGGACCATAAGTCAGGAAATGGTCGATCTTCGTATTTTGATGACCAGGTGCTTCTAGCAGCTGTAAGAGACGACGAAGAATAAGTTGCACCACTAGGACACTGGTCCTGACTCTTCGCTTACGGAATCGACCACCTTCCAAGCAAATGGGATGCAGCGATTGATGTTAAGGCCGGCGCCACACTACGCGGATATTCTGCCGTGTCTCTTCGGCTGCGGAACGCCGCTACATTTCTTTCCACACAATATGCGCTTATCAAACACACTACGTGGATGTTCAGTCGATCCATTTGCTTTGCCGATTTGACGCGACGGAAATGATGCGGCGGAAGATACGCTCTGTGTGGGGCCAGCCTGATGGTGACTGCGCCCCTGAATAATAATTTATAATAAATTTGTTTTGAATTGATTTTCGTTTTTGGTTATGTAACAATTTTATTTTAAATATCGAATAATTATACGTCAACCTAATAGTTTTCAATTATTTTATTATTGAAAATCAGATGACAAAGATACTCCCAGGTATGATTCTATCAGTTTTGAAATTGTACATAATATGTTAAATCTAATACTCGTACATAAGATACTTCTATAAAATAGCGAGCCAATTAGCGCACTACTTCAATATCTCTTTTATTTATATTTTAAGTTTGTTAGAGCGGGTCATTTAAAAATACATATTATTCTTTAACTATGTAGCAGACATCCCTCATTTATTTTTAATGTATTTTTACATATCTATTTTAGATGTTGAAATTCATTTAGTTATTTCAGATAATTTAAGTATTTTTAGTAATCAAAATCAATAACGAAAACAATATTTAAAATTAGTTAAATGCCCATATGCTCAACTTTAACTGTACATTATTAATATTTATATTTGAAAATTTAGTATGCCAAAAAATAGTTAAATAAAAAAGTTTTAAAAAGCTAATTTAATTGAACCAGATAGCTAGGCTATCAATGTACGAAATTTTATGTACATGTGTCTACATAGTTCTCTGGAACTTCTTATTCCCGGAGATGGAAACAACGATTTAAGGGCGACATTCCACCAAGGATAAAGACAGAATCGTTGAAGGAAGAGAAAATTCCTGTTCCTGAAATGCTTAGAAGATTGAACAAATACTGTAACAAGTATATTAATAAATAATAATAATAATTTTGACGAGTAAAGATTTTTTTGAGAAAAACGAATATTTCGTGTATTTCGTGATCAAACCTTGTAAAACACATATTCTTTAAAAAGTAATATATAGGTATCCGTTTTAATGTAAAAGTTACTCGAAAATGATCTCTATTTCACATTTAATTCAGGAAGGGTATCGTTCCATTTTTAAACCTCCCCGCGTCAGGCGGCTCTGGCGGCGGGCGCGGGAAGCTCTGCCGCCGGCGGAAGCAGTCGAGCGCGCGTCGCAGGCCCGGCCGCCGGTTCCTCTCGTGAAAACGAACGGAGCTTTCGTCCGGCGTAGACCTACCGATGGAAAGCGCGCGCGGCCGTTCAAACTCACCCACGATTCCAATTCGCCGTCCAAATTCAAATATTTTTGCTCTATATAAGGCGATCAGAATCTATTCGAGGGGTCACAGATTAAACGAGAGCCGTCCTGGCTACAGCTCTCGATTCGCAATATTTGTCTAAGGATAGATAAAAAAAATAAGAATCCGTCGCACAGTTCGGTTAAGTTGAAATAATTTCGTGAACGGTCACAAAAATTGAAGACTAACAGTAAAAATAGTTGTACATTGTGATGGGACATATTTTTGTTCTTAGATACTAAATTTGTGTAAACATTTCATAGAAGCAAAGTTCTACATTGGATTTACTTTATATATCAATTGATAAAATGTAAGTATAAATATTTATCCTTTATATTTGTAAATATATTACTCCAACATATATTATATAGATAGCGAGATAAGTATATAGAAAGCGAGAGATATATATATAGAGATAGAATAGATATATAATATATAGTATAATATATATAGAGTATATATTATATATATTATTATATAGATTATATTATTTATAATACTTTTTTTTTTCATTTATTTAATATATTTATATAACTTCTCAATTTTTATTTCTTACGATTTATTTTTCAAAATTGCAGCACTTCGGCAGGTTAAACTATTTTATTTGTTTCAATTGAGCGCGCTCCATTCAGCAATCGTGTAGATATAATAGTGAAATTAAAACTTATTTTTTCAATTGGTTGAGCAACTTTGTAGATTGACATTTTAAAAAATTAATTTTATTATTTGTTTTAATCTACTTATATTTATTAATTACACCTACATGTTTCAGAAAAACCTTTCCATTGTCAGGGTGTTTTATATATGTCAAAATATCAAAATGAATGATGTCTTTTGTTTTTGTTTTCTAAATTATTTAACAAATTATTAATTATTAATTATTATTAATTATTGGAAAATTTTTTGGAATTGGACTAATAGTTAAATTTAATTGATTATTAATAATATTTTGTTTACTTTTACATGCTTTACTATCACGATTTTGATAAAGGTTTAGGACTTTCTATTTTACACATAAATAATTTTGGTCTGAAATTGAATAATTTAGAATCATTAGAAATTAGTAAAGCATGTAAAAGTAAACAAAATATTATGAATAATCAATTAAATTTAACTTCTAATCCAATTCCAAAAATTATTACAATAATTTTGTGTTTTCAAGAACTTCAGCAATAATATTTTAAATAATTTTTTAAATAATTTTTTAAATAATTTAGAAAACCAAAAGAAAAGACATAATTCATTTTTTATATTTCAACATATATAAAACACCCTGATGATGGAAAGGTTTTTCCAAAACATTTAGGTGTAATAAATGAATATTAGTAAATTAAAAAAAAAATTAATTAAAACTTGTAACAATTACTTTTACATTGGTTAATTAAATCAATTATAAAATTTCACTCAACACATACCTCATATATATTCTCATATATATTCTCATTTATATTCCTATGTATAAGCTTAAATTTAAATGTTATATGTAATTACGCACAAATTAAAGTATTCGTAGTAATATAGCTTAATTTTATTATTTGTGTTGTTAAGTTAGCGAAATTAGTTGACAACACAAGGATAACACCAATATCAAATGTCCCAGACATAAAAGTGTCGCCAAATGCAGTGTATCTGCGTGTCTAGATAATCCTGTAATGAAATGTACCTACTTACATTCCTCTTCACTAAACAATTCGTACAATATGCGTGCGTATCGACTTACTAAATACTTAATCTATTCAAGGATTCGCGATATCCTGTTATTTATTTCCTTGCATGTATGTTCATAATATATGTATACTTGTGTAATAATGTAAATGACAATTAATTACAAATAATATTATATCTCTTTTACTATCCCAAGTCTGGCCTACTATGCGAGCATCTTTCTCAGAGCAGAATTCAAATATAGTAATCACACGCTTGACCAATATCTTTTAAAAGTGTTTAATAGTTTATTTATATAAATAAATAGAGAAGATGTGATATTTGTATTTTAAGTGTGTAATGGCAGATTATGGACTTGTTAATTTTACTATCTCTTTCCAAGCAGAAAAAATTGGCGTGATATTGTGAAAGTGCTAGAATGAGTATATGTTATTTAAATTTAATTTAAAACCTTAAATTTAATGTTTTCATTTTATTTAAAACATTAAATTGAATGATTTTTTAACATGCTCACAGTGATTTGTTCCTTGGAGGTTTTGCAATGGGAAATTATTGCCGGGGATTGTCCGCATTATCTCATAAAAAAGGATAGTATATTGACCGACGCTGGCGTAATTTACGTCTGTGATAGTAAACGTTGACAGGTGTGCGCAAATTTTACGGTCTGATAACTTCTTTAACTGCGTTGAAAATTGACCAAAAATACTATCCGAGTTAGAATCCCAAAAAAATGTACAATCATATTATATAACGGAAGATAATGTTCGTTTTTTAATCGAAGATTATTTATATTATAAAAGACATTGGATATATTTTTTAGATTTTTTTTTCATATTTGTATAAATAATTTGTTTAATATTTTAAAACATCATTTTTATTTTATTTTATTTTATTTTGTTTAGCACAAACACAGGCATGACATGTCCACACATTTCATGCATGATAGTATCACATAATGTCATCTAAATAATGTCATATTATATTACATTATTATATTACAAAAGGTATAATCATACAAGAAATTTGTTTTATTTGCTGCATCAATGATCATATTGTCAATTGCAATAAAATATTATTTATGAATGTCAATTTGTTCTTTGAAAATATGCCTGTTTTGCTTTGTGAATAAAGAATATTATATGTTCTAATGAATCACGATAATGGAGAGATGTTTCCGATTTCGCGTTAAAAAATGTAAATCTAAAAAAAAAAAAAAAAAAAAAATACATATACTGCGTTTTTAGGTGATTTCGATGGGAACTGTTATTTTAATTTCGCAAATAATATTTTTTACATCAAGATACTTTATAATTTTATATAGTATCATTAAATAAGCGATTATTTTACTATTAGATAAGAACAATAGATGAAAGTCTGAATATGATTCAAATTAATCGCTGGTGCCATCTCTATCAACTAATATTCTATTTATTCTTTTTTTAATGGATTTTATCATTTTTATATATTTGTCATAGTATGGTACCTATATTATATTTGAGAAAGTAGAATGAAAAAAAAATTAATTTGCTTTTTTTGTCTTGTTGAAACAGGTCTCTCCGATATATGATGTATATTTATTTTTATTTTAGGAATCTCAACAGTACAATTTTTTTATAATGATATAATGTATTGAAAAGTTGCTAAACCATTTACTGAGATCCACAGCATAACATAAAATATAAAATTCAAAGCAAAACAGAAAAGAACGATAACAATAAAACCAAATAGAAAGAGTAATTAAAAAAACAAAGTACCTAATCAAAGTTAATAAAAAAACCTGTTATAAGAAAAAAAGAAGAAAATTTATGGAAAACATAAACCATAGAATGTAGAGAGATAAGTAGAAGGAATATATGTTTTTTTAATATTAGCAAAAATAATAAAAATACAAAGTAATCGAGAAACGACAAGAGCAAATCATTAAGGAAAAAAAATAGAGTACCTATATATTATTTATAATATATGCTAGAACCTACATATTATTGATATATAGCAAAAAGATGCTAGTAGGTACCTACATATTATTTATACCTAATTTGATTTTATTCTATTTGAAATGCCAACGATTTTTAAATTTTGGACTAATGAATAATTAAATAAGCGTTGCTGTGACGATTGCATAAAGTTAGGCGCTAAATATAATCGCATTCTTACTATTATTTACCATTTAGCGTTACTTGCGATCTTTTAAAAACCGAACGCTGAAAAAAGTTTTAAAAAAAATGTTTTCATAAATAGTCGTATGAAGGCGAATGTGTTTCATAATAAATAGTTTTAGTAATTTATTATTTCACTATTTTTTAATTAACTTCACTTAATCGAAAATCCTTACCCGCGGTTTTTACCAAAGCTGGAATAATTTAAAATTAAACAATTTTGAATTGTTCCAGCTGTTAATTTTCTAAAAGTTCCTCTCAATTTCTGACATTTTTTTACAGTGAACAATATATTTTTTTTTAGTTTCGTGGGTGCAAAAAAGTCAAATTATTTATAATACTATATTGGATAAAAAATAAAAATGAACAGAGTTTTTCTTAATGAGGAGGAAAAATTATACGAAATTATTGGAGTTTCTCAGAAAAAAACCGTAGCTACTAAGTATTTTGTAAATAAGTTTGAATTGTATAAAAACAATTATAATTATAACATGATTAAGAATGCATTTTTACTCACACATCACAATAAAAAAAATAATAATATTTCCATAGCAATCGCATGTATCGCTGGCGTAATTTTTATTATGATTGCGCTAAATCTGCATCAAGTAATGCGTTTTTTTTCCATTGCCACCTTCAAATATTAATCAAATTGTAAAAAAAAACTAGGTGTATACAGATTTTTTATAATGTATTTAGATATTATTTAATGTGTATTAATATCTTATGTATCAATAATAAATGTAATAACATGTATTAAAAATAATAAAAAATGTATTAATTATTCAACATTCGAGCCTTGAAGCCTATCAATTTTTATGTTTTCTTACAACAATTGCCACCCGCAAGGCGATAGATAATTATTATACAAATAGTACTTCTTTATTTCACTCACAATTTGCTTTACTTGAAACCATTCGTCAAGTAAACCACTGCGTAAATTCGCTGGTAACCGCTGCGTAGATTCACTATTAATCACTGCGTAGGATCTGCTTGCTAATCATTTTTTGTATTTGTAGTAATCATAAATAAGTAACAAATTGTTTAAACTCACTAAAAAATGTCTGCTAATCATTTTGAATCACAACTTAGGTTCGCTTTTAATTATTGTTAATCCATTGTACAGGACCGCTTTTATATTAATCTTCGTCAATGTTTCTGTGACAGCCACAAATTACAAAATTGTACAGAGATGAACATAACACCTTCTTCAGGCGAAATTGGCGAAAGGCGGATTGGGTCACAGCGGAAAAACGTCCCCTTTGCATTTATTTAAGTCACATTTATACTGAAGATAAAGTATCTTTGCTCGCATAAATAAATCCACTAGTGTACAAAACGTATTTTTACAACAGACGTAGTTTTGTTAAATTTCTTAAAATTTCGTTCCAAAGCGAGTCTCTTCAAGTAAAAACGTATTTGCAATAAAGCGCGACTTATTTACTGGGACATGATATTTTTTAAGAGCAATTCGACCTTACATACCTAATTGTTTCAACCTTATAGTAATTATTTTAACCTAGTCAAATGTATTGGAACCTGTCGTGGAATCAGAATGTGTACCAAGATCAAGTTTACTTCATCTGTATATTTTGGTGGTTAGCTAACTTTTCATAAGTTTCCATTATGCCGGTTCCCGGGGGCAGGCGGAGCTGATGGAGCGCCACATTGTTCTATCTTGACACACAATTCTCGCCTCATTCACATACATCTTCGTATGCAAGATAATCGGTTGCTGATACTCTTACCGTAACTGATTAACCTGGTCAAGTCTTTTGTGACCGCCCAGTCTTTCTGGCGCCACTAATACTTGCGTCATATATCTTTTTTCCATTCTTCCCTCATTCAAACGCTTAACATGCCCAAATCACCTAAACGACCCTTCTTTAATTCTATTCCGTATTTTCTACCATCAGCTTCACCTCCTTTCCTAACATGCTCATTATTTACTCTATCATAAATGGATTTTTACACATGCGACTGAATGATTCTATTCCCACTGCATTCAGTCTACTTTCGTACCTCTACTGTCAGCTATAGGTTTTACTTCCATACGCCAGTACTGGTACCAGAATTATATTGTGTATCGCTGGTTTTGGCTTAGTTGACAAATATTCATTAGAAATTATTTCACTCGAAGAACTTTTCGCCTTATTCCTTGCATTACTTTGTCAGCTTTCTCTCTTATTTTGAACACGCTTTCCAAGTACACAAAATCCTCTATTTTTCCAAACATAAATTACCTACTAGTATATTCAAGTGTTCTTGTATTCTTGAATATAATATATTTGTTGTATCAAATATGCCCAAAAAATAAAATCTGAATTAAAAAGTTAATTCTGACGTCCCCTAGCAGCAGTTACACAAAGTAAATTATGCCTACAGTACCTGAAAAAGTGGATTGCTCTAAAAATGGATAATTATGTTAATCGATTAATAAACGAGACTTACAGATAAGGTCGATATATTCACGAAAATGTAAGAGGCCGCTATAGCATAATTGGATAACGCGTCTGCCCCGAATAAGAGGAGATCCGTGGTTCGAATCCCGGTAGCAACCAAATATTTTTTCGTTGGTTTGATTTTTCTGTATGCCTTTCTAATTTATTAATAAATTTGGTTTTACCTATACACGTTGTCTTACTTTCCTCCGTCTCGAATACCATCACTTTTGACTTGTTAACATTCATAATAATGGGTCTCTCCTTGCTTACATAGTAAGTCCTACTTATAGACTATCCTACACAGACAGTAAGTCTGTGTAATATCGCGAAATTAATAAATATTTATACATTGATGAAATTGATGAAAAATGAAACTAGGGCCCGAATAGATCAAGTTTGATCATTCCAGTGAGACATTGCGTAAATTATTATCAGACGAGACATTTTCGATGCAAGCGTAGTAATATATTTTACCATATACAATATATTTCTCTTTTTACCTGCCTGTTTTTACCTTTCCAAAAAAAGGATTCTATTGAATAATGTGTAAGTTTTTTCCTTGCAGTGGAACCAAACCATCAATCTTGTTGGTAATGTTAAGACAATAAAATTAATTAAATGTGTTCTTAATAATGTGATCAACTTAGTGATGATCGCACCGGCGTAAACTCAACTTATGAACTTACATATAATAAAAGTTATTGAAATTATCAAAATTTCCATTACCCATCACACAAATGAAAAACTCTTGAATCGTTTCTTTAAAATTCGTATGGTGATTTGTTCTTTAGGAATATCTCACAATTTATAAATTATTTCTCCCCTGGAAAAAATACTTGAAGGTATCTACAACGTGGTCTAAAATAAAAACTTCTAATTGTGGGATATAAAAGCAAAGGCAACAATATCCAAAAAGAAATGAATGAATTATTTTTCTATAATGTAATAAATTCGAGATTTTATGGGAAACGTAGTCTATAAATTTATAGAAAATATGATTTTAGAAGGAATATATAAATAAAACATGTTACCAGTACATTTTAAAATAGTAATTCTCTGTGACGCATTCAAAAAGGTTTTTTTTTTAATTTCTTAGATATTGCTGCCTTTGTTAGTTTATATTACTAGGAATGTTGAAGATGAATTAATCAATAAAATATATGTATAGCGACAATATGAAATATATAAAGTATGCAAGCAATTTTTGGCTTTCAAAGATGTTAATTTTGATAACCAGATCATAAGACGGATGATTTAGCTGGTAAGAAATAAAATTATTTTCAGCTAAATAATAGCGATTTAGACTCTCTTGATTATTTTAAAACAGTATTATTACATTTTTCTTATTATTCTATGAAATTGCTTTATGCCTTTCAGACTGATTCATCCGCTTTAAATTTCTTCTAATACAGTGAAACTCCGTCATAATAAGATCTCAGCCTACGCAGAAATCCTGTCGCTAAGTGAGCCTGTATTGAGGTTTCGAATGAATATTGAGTTGAGCTGTCCAAGGGAATCTATTTTGATTTGAAAGAGAATCCTTAATTTATTATTTATGAAGTTAAATTAAGTAAAATATTCAAGGCATCAAATAACCTTTCGGATATGGTTACGCTTTAACGACAGCTACTTAATTCAAAGAAGAAAGGTTTTCAATATTTTAAGATATCTACTTATTACAAAAAAACATTGGGTATTTGAATCCCATTAGGGACCATGCCTTAAGGGAGTAAGGTTAATTCGGTAATAAAAGGCATGTTGTAACGAATTTTTTTGGTGATACAGGTAGTGGTAGTTTGTGAACTTAATTTTCATATAATAATACATTATTTAAACAATTTTTTTTTAAATTTTCAAGTGGCAATGAATCGCTGGAGCACCTCGAAAAAAGTTGTTTTGCAGTGTACATCATAACCTGCAACAGGATCATCTGAAACAAAAAAATCAAAATGCACTTGTTAAAGGAGATATTTTTTGAGGTAACCCCGTGAAGATTTTTTTTTTTAATTTGTGATAGCACTTCGAAGCCAAAACACCGATTATCGCTAAAAAATCGGTCAATTTGTTACTGTAAAATTAATAATTATGCAAAAAAGAAAAAAGCTCCCGGGGTTATCTGGTGAATAGTGTGAAGAAGTACTGTGCAAAATTTTAAAACGATCGGTTCAGTAGATTTTGAGTTATAGCGTACACAGACTTCAAAAATGAATTCAGGAAAACACTTTAAAATTTTACACACTATTAAATTCAAAATAAAACTAGACAATTCTTTTATACTTACTTACACATAGTCGTCGATGCCAGGTCCATACAACAAAGAGCTTTCACCAAGAAGATCTAGAGCATCTTTTTGTCCTTGTCTACGCAAAACTCTTCCAATACAATAGCGCGTCCGGTAATCATCAGGTAAGCGCGTCCCTCAGCTGCCCGAGCAGGTATAGAAAATCAATCTGAGCATCGCTCAATTCTTCATAACTTCGTCAATTTTGCTCCGATTGTTATACATTCTTACATTATACATTATACATTCATTTAAAAAATTAAAAATAAAATGCAAAATAATAATTAAAAACCTTACCACCCTCTTAACATTGAAAAAATATTCTAAATGTTAATGTGAGTTTTCTTTATTTTTTTTATTCGATCATCTAACAGGAAGACATAATTGCTTGGTAGGTCAAAATACAGAAAAAAGTTAAACGTCTCCCACAAAAGGTGACACACGTATACATAAATTATAGAAAAGTCAATTTGACAGAACAAACAATTTTACAGTTTAATTCAAGGGATTGTTCGTAATTTAACTTTATCATAAAATAAAACATAAAAATAAAAATAAAAAGGTTCTTAATGCATATAATTCATATGGTCAGGGAGTGGGACAAGTTTCTAGTATCTGTCTCACCATTTAGTATTAAAAATATCTATTGAATTCGAAAGGTTATTATAATCTGAGCATATGTGTGGGATGGAAGAGAATTTATTATTATTATTAGAGAGGGATATTATCGATATGATAATTTGGAAGGGAAAAGAGGTACTTTTGTCTGGTAGGTCGGAGTGGGACGTAGAAAGATAGTAAGCTGGTAATTTCAGGAGAATCAATAAGGTTATGAATAATTTGGAAAAAGATAAGATTCACCTATTTTCGAGTGTCTAATTTATGAAATTGTGTTGAGTCCAAATAGTTAAACTTATAATTAAATTTGTAGTTAACATGCTTAAAAAATGTTTTTTAAGTATGTATGTTAAACGTATGTTAAATTTATATGTTGGTGACAATATTGTCGAACAAAATTCAAGGTGAGGTCGAATATAGGTGAGTTAGTCTCCTAAATGTACTAATTTGCCTGAATGGTTTGCCAAGACACATTATGAAGCCGGGCATTTTGTATTCTTTGCCGACAATCGCATCGATTGCCAGTTGAAATTTATTTTAGAGTCTAGCAACAGCCCTAAGTTAGGTATCTCGCCCACATCCCTGACCACATCATTACCAATAGTATATTCATATACAATACGATTTATTTTGCGGGTGAAGGAAATTTTATAACATTTAGTGACATTTAGTATCAACCTATTCGCTTCACAGTAACCTGACAGTCTCTCGAGATCCTGTTGCATTTTTTGATAGTTGGACAGATTGTTATCTCTTGTCTAGGTAAGAACTAAACCATCTGAGAAGATCTCCGTGAATCCCCGGAAGTTTTAATTTATGCAAAAGGATGCCATGATTAACTTTGTCGAAGGCCTTCGAATAATCAGTATATATTGCATCGACTTGAATTCTTTTTTCCATTTGGGTTGTGATATAATCTCTGTGACATACATACTCTTAATCCTTCAAATTATTAAAATATTACATGTTTCTTTTCATAATTTTACCGGAATATTTTATAATTTGATGAAATATTAATGTTATTAATATTTTTATCACTTTTGCTGAAAACGTTTTATAATATTAATATAATTTATAATAATAATTAAATTTGTCTTGAAACTTACGTATAGTAAAGGGTAACGGGATTGAACGAGAAACAAGTCGTCATTCGCTAGGTTCATTGTTCGTATGCAAAGTGGAATATCTATCTATTGCATCACAAACGCGAATCTCTGAGATGTGAGACCGTAGTATCGCAAGATTCAGTTAATAGTTAGGTTAGACGTCCTCTTCTCTACAAGCACGAAGATCGGTTCTTCAATTACTACAAGGGCCTAGTCTCATTCTCGGACACTAAATTTCGACCAAATTTGAAATATCACCCTATACTTTAATGTAATAAAAAGTATGAAAATGGGATCCCTCGATCGTGAAGTGAAAGAGTAATTTAAAACATGATTACTCGTGAACTCGAATTCTAATATTTTCTATAAATGGTAAATTATTATATTACCGCCATGACCTTCCATTGCGGCCACCACTCGTTGCAGCGGTCCTCTAGCGACGCACCAAGATCATGTAAAATTATATTTTTTATTTTACTTTTTTGAGACAATTAAAATATAAAATCATTATGTATCCAAAAACTTAATCACCATAGATACGAATAAATTAAATAGTGTTCGTCCAATAGTTTCCTTACCAATCATCGTAAAATGACTTCTATACTGTACTTTAGATTAAAGTATGTTATTTTCGTCAGTTTATGATGATTGCGGTGCACTACGGTCATCATTACCTGAAAAAAGTACTCATGTAATGGATATTTATCGATTAACGGCCCTTGCCTGGAGTCTGAGGGACTCTTATTACGAAGCACACCTATATACGAGGACAAGTCAAAAATTATATACCTACTTTTAATTATTCAATTTATTTATAATAAACTAATAGGTAGGAGTTCAACATGTATATCATTCTTCTACACAGTGATCTCTCTTGTCAATGTACTTGGTCCGAAAAGTTCATCAGCTTGCGGATTTATTCCAAGAATAACATTTTGGGTTGGTCGCGAAGCCACCTTTGCACCGCTATGGTAACCTGCGTCTTATAGAATCCCTTGAGTTTGCTAAATATTATCATCAGTGAGGAGATAAACAAGCGCCCTACTCCTTATTTGTGTATCACGCTCGCCCGGCCACTTCTTAATCCACAAAAAAATGCTCTTACGTGATAAAACAAATTCCCAATTGTCCGAAAATTCAAACAAAATAATTCCATGATTTTCAGCCCCTTTCACTTCCTGAATATTTTACCGAATATCATTTTTGGCATGATCTCTTCTTCGTCTTTCTCTTCTCCCATTTCCCATTTCATTTGGGGTCGGCTCTCCTTATTCTTTTTTCCACGATTCTCTATTCTAGGCCATCGCTTCGTCCAACTAGGCATTCTTCAGGTCTTTTTCCACACTACTCTACCATGTGGCACTGGGTCGACCTCTAACTCTTTTGATTTCTTCTATTTTGATTAAGTTCACCTTTTCAGTAACAGGTACCACTCTAAAACTACCCCTGATATGCTAATTTTTCACTATGTCACCTCGTTACACTCCCAGACCATTTGAGCATCTTCATTTCGCTGGTATAGAGTTTTTGCTCGTGCACTTTCCTTACAGTCTAGCATCCTGAGCTATAGAATGTGGCAGGTCTTACTGCAGTTTTGTATACAAAACCTTTAGTCCTCACAGGTACACGACTGTACACAAAACTCCAGTGAGCGATTTCCGTTTCTGCCATGCTATGCGATTTCTGTGGGCAATGTCAGCGTCAATGTTTGCATCGGCTATGAGTACTGAGCCTAGATACTTAGGCATGGTAACAAACAAAAACCTTCACCCTTATGATTGGTACTCGATTACAGATGATAAATGCCTACTTATAGCAATAAATGTACCCATTCTTTTTTAAATCATTAAAATTAAAAAAATTTAAATCATTAAAACCCATCTCATTAAAATTTAATCATAATATATAAAATTTAATCATACTAAAAACATAATTTCAGCATTATTCTCCTCTTAACGTAAATCTCTAGCTTCTGTATAAACATCCAATATCTGCATAATTTTTTTTTCGATGTTTATAGCGTTAACTTTGTGGTTGGATATAATTATTTATTAATTTGAGAAAAGTAACAAACTTTGTATAAACCACACTGATTCCGCAGTGTGATTTTTAAAAAGTTTGTTACTTTTCTCAAATTAATAATTGATATCAATAAAAATACATGTTAAAGAATTATTACATATATTAAGTGAAAAAAAATATTTGGAGTTGTACTTCTTTTAGCGCATTTAAAAATTTATTTTAACGGAAGTTGTACGAAATTTATTTTAACTAGATGACGAATTCAACTAGTTGATCGATTCGTCGATGAACGAAAATGGACGGCCTAGTTTCGTCGACGATAAATACGTCGACGACCCATCGCTAATGAGCATAAATGTGGACAACGCGAGTAACGTAAACACGCCACTCGCACTGACCACAATCCTGCTAGCTGCTCCCTTCGTCGGCGGTTTTTATTGCGGAAGTCAAAGGACCGGCAGCGCGAGCCTTGACAGGTGTAAATATGCAGATGAATTGGACAGATTTCAGAGAGAAAGTTATATGCGATTCAAGAGGCAAATAGTTCGAAGCCTAAATAAATTTCGGTCAATTTATTTAACTATTATATATAATATGAGTAAATTTTAAGAGGGCAATCCGAGCACTCAATGCCTTCGAAGTTGCCACAAAAATATTTTGAGTAAATATTACGGACTTTATTATCCGCATAATGTAGGGTGTTTTTTAAGAGAAATAGAACTTAAAAATGAAATAAAATACATCAAAATTATGGTAATGATCGTGATATTAACTTTATTTCAAAGACAATTGTATGCCATTGGTGTTTAAATATATTACGATTGAAATGGAGTAGATCATTTCAAGTGCAAGTGACAGTGTTTTTTTAACAATAATTTATTAAAAGTCAACAAAACACACGGGTAAATACGCAGTAGAAATATAAAAGAACGCTCAGAAATATAAACAGTAGAAATGTAAAAGATAACACAGAATATAAAAGAAAATTGGCATAGGCACTAAGGACTCTAGCACGGTCACTATACAATGTTGTGGTGGGATTCTCGGTGATCCCAGTTTATAGATTCGGCGGGGCTCTTGCCGAACAAAGCTCGAGAGCAAGAGCGATGGCGCAGAGACTTCCCGGAGATAAGAGAATCGAGTAAGCTTCACTTAAGCTCGGCTTGGTACGGCCCGGTAGGAGAACACTCGACTGCGGCGGTGATATCGTTTCCTAAGTTTGCCAGAAATACCTCCCGGACACCTAGTAAGGCGAGGACTGTTGGAGCCTTCCGAACAGTTTGACCTGCCTGGGAGTATCAGCGCGCGGCTTTATATTATTTCGGCGCGGTGGGGATGCATTAGAAATGCGAGTAAACAACTGCTTATTAGCTAGGCGGGGTCTCCGGCAGCGAAATTCGCCTAAAATGTGCCCCTTTGGGAAACCTGGCATATTTGGAGCAGTGCGGCCGGGTTTAATAACTATTCTAATAACACAAATACGGTATTTTTGTTCACCTCAATAACAATTACGCAAATGCAATTAGGCAAATTAGGTTCTTTCAAAATTATGTTCAGGCCTAAGTCTATTCATGGTTAAATGGCAAATCAAACTGAGCACAAATTAGCTGTTGAAGCGTAAAAATAAAAATAAAAAAGAAGAGTGCGACGCTCTATCCTCTGTGTTTTTCCCGCAGGAAACTACGTGTCGGAAAGTCGGTTGCCTCGCGATTTCAGCTACCGGCAAATTGTTCGCGAGTCGATTATTCGGAAACAATCGGCACATTAGGGCGCGCTGGCGGCCGACCTGCCTCAACAATAGCGCCAACATATTTATGTATTTAGCGACAAATCCTTGGCCGGTGTCGTCACGGCGGCGTGCAGCGCGCAGGCGCGGCGGGCGCGCGGCACCCACACTGCGCGGCGCCGCACAAAGGTTGGAAATTAGATTCCGTGCGCGCAAAATTAAAAAAAAAAGTCGTAATAAAAATAAAATATATGCAGCGAAATAAACTTAGTTCCTTGGGTAATAAAATCCCACTAATAGTTAATTACCTAGAGTAAACCCCTCGTGTCTAGTCGAGCAGGTAGTGACATGTTGTTGCAAAAAAATAAAGTTGAGTTATTATCAGTCGGATACGAGTGTTTGTACCAAAGTGGTGTGTTTATATTTTTGAATTTTGTTCATCGAACTATGGAATCGATAAACTTAGGTAACTTTTTTTAAATATAATCCACATTTTTATTCGATTACTACTCTACACAGCCACGATTTGTTTTTAACAAAATATCGTAAATTTTTTCTGCATGCCTTAGACTGCCAAAACTGGGATTGACCTGTATTGAGTCTAATTGTTGTAAACTATCGTTCTCAAATACTTTGGCTACAGATTTAAAATCAATCGGAGTGCACGTCGGTGCGCCTGTATTCAGAATTTACTTATTTTCCAGCTCTCCGATTACCAAGGAAAAAACTGTTTGGAGTATGGCTAAAGGAGCGAGACTTTTCTAAAGGAAGTAAAAAAAGCTGTTTTAAGGGCGATTAGTACCACGAGGTATAATAAAAAAAAACTTTGTTAAATTATTGTGGACAAATACGTCGAAAGTGGATCAATTGTGGACGTCATAAAGACAAGTTTAGAATTAAATATAAAGTGTGGTTAGGTGGTATAATCAAGTTTTCAATACTACATTTATTTATTTTTTATTTTTTTAAATAGTTAATGCGAACACGGAGTACGTGTCACATCAATATTCTTACTATTTTCAAACTAAGCTAAACGCTTGTGCTATGAAAATAGGACTAACTTGTTAGTCTGGAGTAAGGTTCGAACCCGCGAGCCTTGGATCACGAGGCGAGTGTCCTAACCACAAGACCAACAAGCTACTCTTTTTTACTACTTTTTACTTTTTATATCTTTAAATTGGTTTATTATTATTATTTAATGGGTATAGAATACAAATAAACACTAAAATAATTTAGCTCGCTCAGATTGTCTTTTCCGACCACTGTGCGCCGCACTCACACGCGCGCCCGCGTCGGTGTACACGCGGGAGAGAATGAATGATCGCTAATATAACCGGTGGAAGACAGTTTTCGGCGTCATCACACTAGAGGCCTGAAATGTAGATAATTTGTGATTTTTTCAAGGACGTGAGTATTTATTTATTTTTTATTTGCACTTAAAAAGTTAACAATTTTAACATAAAGCTAAATACATATTAATTGTTCGAAGAATATTTTTTCTCCTGAATGACCTAGCCTAAGGAAAAAGCGTTATGCCTCCTCCATGCGACTCTCTCTCTCTCTCTCTGTCTCTTTTTCTCTTTCTATTATATACAAGTGTATGTGCGTGCGAGTATCGAAATTCGATTAGATGAGCATCGTGCGCGACAGGTTGTGTGACCTCAATACTGAACGCGTGGAAAATTTGCTAAAACTTATTTGTTATCTTAAATTATACGTGAGTTACACTATCTCATTATTGTAGTTTTGCAATGAAGATTTGAGAAATGGAAACTGCGACAAGTATGTGTAATTAAAACGTAAGTTTATAAAATTGTATATTTTCATACAAGTATTTACTGTTTCTACTGGATTTGTTTAGGATTTGGATTTGTTTCTACTTATTTGGTGTTCTACTGGAGACATGGCTCGACAGGAGGATACTAGATGAACACCCAGAATCCTACAGTGGAGGCCCTGGACGAAGAATAGAAGCGTCGGAAGACCTCCCAAAAGATGGTCGGATGACATAGTCCAGCTAGCAGGAAGTACCTAGATGCAAAGGGGGAGAAACAAAGATGAGTGGAGGAAAATGGAAGAGGCCACATCTAGGAGGAAAAAGGAGGTGGAGGGAAAAAGGCTGAGGAAGAAGAAGAAGAAGATTTACTGTTTATATACGTTTAATGTCATTCGAATGTTTACTATTTACATAATTATAGAGAGACAACAGTGAAATCATTATGCTCAGCGTCAAAAAGATTATCGAAAGAAAAAAAAATTGAAAAACAACTTCAACGTAACGTTTCCTTACGTAACGAAAATATACAAATAAACAATCTAGATCTCCATATCGAATTACATTCGAAATTGAAGAATTTAATCATTAAACAATAATCATTTAAAGTTGTCTGAGCCGCCCGCTGCTTGCGTGTCACGCTTTAATTATCTAATGTTTTAATTTCAGCAAGTTACGGACATTGCAGATCGATAGACAGACAGACAGATAAAGAAATTATTATATTTAGATTAGATTTGTAATGTTTAGTTAAAAGTTAACCACTTTAACAACAAGCTAAATATTGTAGATATTTACAACCTTATCTACGTTTAACAATAACTTGATTTTTTTATATTAAAGGAAACACATTCTTATTGTGAAGTTGCAATTTCAGAACAAAGTTCTGTGAATTATTAAACAATTTTGAACAAAATATGAGCCCAACAATATTAAAATCGATGGCTGAAATGCGACACTTGTATCGATACCGAACCCTTGAAGAAAGTTGTTTTCCAGAAAAGCGCAGGACTGTAGGTGGACCGAAGTTCGATGTGTGTTATGTTGGACAATTATGTGATGGTGGTGAACAGGAAAAAAACACCACAAAACGAAGGAAATGGTGAAAATTCTGACAGACAGTTAAGACTCATCCTGGGTTTTAGCACTGCTAAGGAAGTTTATTATTCGAACATTGATCAAAGTTTGCCCCAGTTTTTATTTGTGACCGCAACTCTCTCTTGATTTAGTTTTTATATCAAAATATTTGTTTCGTTGCGCTATTTAGCTGCGTTTGAATATTCCAAAGTAATCAGTCAACATATTACGTCAGGAATATTAAGTCAAAAAATATTTATTAATGCCTATTTGAAAGGCAGTAATCTATGATTTGGTAGTATTTTATTATATTTTACTCTCTATCAAGCGATTGTACTAAATAATAATATGTAGATTTGCTACAATTTGAGTGTATTAAAATTTACTTATCTACTTTAGTGAATTTCATTTCCATATTTTATCTATATCTTTATAATGTTGCGTTTTACTTATGTTAATGCGTATGTTGACATGTGCCTATGTATTTATGCAGATGTTATGATTATGATGCATACAGACATTATTTTTATTTTTTTACTTTATTTTTATTTTTTAACAGAGACCGTCAATAGATCATTATTGACTCTAATAGATGATCCTAAGATGATACTGCAATATCGGTTCGCGTCTCGTGTCCCTTTCTAGCCGTTTTTAGAGCAATGCGTGGTTCACATTTATTTATTTATTTATTTATTTAACGCCCTTAAGGGCTTTGAAAAAATATAAATTTAAAAAAATAAAATAAGACAGATATAAAGTTAAAAGTTACAAGTATATATATTAGAATTGTGTAAATTTAAATTGTAGTTAAAAAGATTCAAGTGATTAGCTGTTTAAGGGTGGCGATGCCCGTTGAAAGTTTCATCTGGTTTTAGCAACCATAGAACACCATTCCTTTCTGGTCCCACCAAATACAGAGCATTGTCTTCTTTCCGAAGCATCAACATTAACGGCAATCCTTGCCGTTAATGTTGATGCTTCGCCAAGTGAGAGCCAAGATTTTTTGCGTTTAGGATTCTCGAAATTTCCATTTCTCATCCATTCTAATCGCCAGAAATGATTCGATGCAGAAAACTCTTTCATGCCGCAAAAGTAAAATTTCAGAAGTGACTCTTCGATTTTCCGTGTATCTTACAGACAACTCATGTGGTATCTATATTCCTTCCTTTTGAACTTTTCCATGGCATGTAAACGTTTGAAAATACTTTGTCGTGTTGTCGTGTTGATTGCCTCTGCAAGATGATTTTGTGTTTATGTATCATCTTCATCCAATAACACTTACAGATAATCGTCCTCAATAGTTTTTGGTTTCCAGAGCGCACCTTGTTCTCAGTGTCGAAATCTCCACTTTTAAAGCATTTAAACCAATCTTCACAGGTAGTGTTTGATGGTGCATGTTTGCCGTGATATTATTTATCAATGAGGTATTATTAAATGTTTACATATATTATATCCATTATTTATTATTTGAGTCACTTAAAATAATACCGCATATATTATTTCTGTACATTAAATAAAATCTACATGTGTATTTTAAAATAAACTGTGCATCTCGCCACTTCACTATTTTTTTACTGTTCTTGAAATACTGACAATTTTCATTCCTGTAATTGCGCGTTAAATTAGCATTATCATTTGAAAAAATGTTACAGCCTTAACTGAGTTTTATATAATTTGATTTCTATGTTTCATAGAATGATGATCTATTGCAACTTGAAAGATGATCTTCATCCTATTTGATGCTCTTGTGTATGGTGACTTTTAACTGTCAGTTGATCTGTTACTTTCCCATAAATAAATATAATGTAATGTAATTAAAAACAAAATTATAATGAAATAAATACATTCACCGCCTTCTCCTTTAATGAAAATAGTAAAACATAACAATGTCACGACCAGAATTGAATATCTAAAATATTAGCACTAATTTCAAAGAAAAGTGAACAAAAATATAACATTTTTCCTACTAAGAGCGATACATTGTAAAACGCCGAGTTATTTAGCTCTGGCGGTGAATTTCTAGCGGTAACTTCCTGTTAGTTCCGTGCTTTCCTTCCTTCCGTCTTCCCGTACTGTCACTCACACGTGAAATGACTTCATTTACGCTTACGTTACCAACGAACTTACGAAACATCCAGAATGGGGGTATTTCTGGTGATTCAATTTCTGTTTACTGTGATTGAAGTTTGTCAGCGTTTGTTAACTTAGTTTACTCCTCCTGGTTGCAACAAGCTTTTGGTGCACATAAATGTGTAATGTATCACTTGAAATATAAACTTATAAATCAACCTAACCTGATCAATTCAATTTTTATATTTTTACCGCTAATGACATTATTACTGTACAACATCGTTTACTTATGTAAGGGATATTTTGATTATTTTTATCGAATTACTTCATTACTAATATCCCATATTTCATTTATACATTTCTATTATAGTATGGCAGCAAGCGTCTGATTAAAATTAATCTTAGAAACGTCAATATTTCACTAACATTGTTGTATTAGGCAGGTACAATTTTTTTGTATTAATACTTTCTGTATCAAAAAACAAATCCATACATTTCGCGAAATATTTTAAATTTTTACTATAAGAGCGTATTATGTACATGTGTAAGTGTATCATGTAGATAATAAAAATAAATAATCAATTTTATTTTTCTCAAAATTTTACAGTTACTTCTGGTTTGTGTCTTTTGGGGTATTATGCCGTGTTATTACGACATTTCTGGCCAACGTTTCATATCCCATTGCAGGGTCCATCATCAGGACTGATGTGTGATCTGTGTAACACATCAGCCCTGATGATGGACCCTGCAATGAGATCCGAAACGTCGGCCAGAAAGGTCGAAATAACACGGCATAATACCCCAAAATACACAAACCAGAAGATTCTGAGTGGCCGTGAAAACATAAGAATATTTTACAGTTAGCCGAAGTTTTTTAAATATTAATATTATATCGAAAACTATAGGTAAGTTAAACTATTAAAAAGAACAAATTTGATAAACAATATTCACAAATATTGCTTAAAAACTCATTACCCACCAACGGCGACATCTGTACTGGCATGGGAATCACAAATTTTCAACCACAGGTGGCGGTAGTAAAAATACTCTTTACATTGTGTTAAACGATCACTTAAGCCGTCGTAAGCCTTAGGAACGTTAAAAAAAAGTTTTTAATAGATTCCATACCTATTGTCCCATATAAAAAAATTAAAAAATAGCTTCGTCTTTATGAGACATAATATATCTATATTGGAAAATAACATAATTCGGCAATAAACATAATGTACCTATTTTTTTCAATATATTACAGCATGATTCTACGGTGGTTGCTGGTTATCGGTACCCTCTCGCTGGTGCGCTCGTCCGCCGCTGCCCACAAGCTGCCGCCCAATAATGTGGAGCTTACTTTCCTCCAGACGGGATACCTCCCCAAGGAACATCAGGTTTCTCTGTACCTGAATAAAAATGAAACTAAAAGGTAAGCTACAACTAACTTACAAAATTGTTCAGTGTACTCAACAACTAGCTATTAACACAACTTCATTGAAGGACCTGCAAAATTATTATTATTATTATTGTTATTATTATTATTATTATTATTATTATTATTATTATTATTATTATTATTATTATTATTGACAGGCAGGCAGCTATTGTGATGGACCTGTATCGTGTGCCTCTCAGTGTAATAAGGAACTAAAATATTCTTGAAACCGTTGACTGAACTGGCAGTTACAATTTCCTCCGGTAAACTGTTTCAGGCATCCGCCACTCTATTGATTAAGGGCCGGTTGTTTCAAGTTGGATTAAAGTAAGCGTTCTTTTAAAGCATAGATTTTTACGTCCTTCACCAATCAGACGATCCGTTTTCGTAAAAATCTATGCTTTATTCGACCGCTTACTTTGATCGAACTTGAAACAACCGGGCGTAAGAAGTGTTTCCTTGGACAAGGAAAAGGATCTCTTAGTTAGTTTCAGGTGGTTCAGGTGGTCTTCTCAGAAGTGTCATTAGTTATAATAATTGTAATTTATATAAATTATCTTTGTAAAAACCACTTATTTATTAAAAAAATTCAACATGTTTCGAAGCCAATGGCTTCTTCGTCAGGATAACAAAAATAATATTAAAAAATCGAAGTATAGATCAAAATATTAAAAAGTTGTGTATGGAAAATGATTTTTTTCAATAAATAAGTGGTTTTTACAAAGTTAATTTATAAAAATTATAATTATGTTTCCACAAAATAAATTTGCTATATTTGAAGAAGAAGTTATAATAATTGTTTTTATGAATATTTTACAATTACGAATATTAAGTACGTTTTCTGACTAATAACAAAGATTTTCTAATTTTCAAATATCTTATTAATTCACGATTTTCGATTCTATATAGTATTTAACTAAATACGTGATTTTAAATTATTTTATTTCCATTTCTTTTGATTTCGCCTGAAGGCTAAATCTTTAAAAGTTATCATCATTGTAATAAAGCATATTATTTATGGATTTGGCTTTAATATTGCAGAGTTTAATACTTTACTTGTTGAGATTCTGATACCTTCGAAACTTGAGTAGTAAAATATACAATATAATTAAACTAAAGTAGATATAACATATCTTTTTCCATCCATTTTAATCTAATAAAGCCATCGTGCTAGCAGAAATTAAAAAAAACATTACGTTTATTTTGCCTATCGATTAAGTTAGGTGCTACACTTATTTGTGTGAGAAAATTTACTTATTATTATTATTATATTTTATTATTAAAAGTTATTTTATTTATAATTATTTTATCAAATAAATTCCAGACTATCACCTTCAATACCCATTGATTTTTGTCCCAAAACACTCGTAATATGTCTACTGAAACGCTCGCGTTAAAATAAGATCGAATACTATACATAATACACTAAATCTTCAAAAATAGTTGGCTAACACAGACCACGTTGGCTAACTATTTTTCTTTGATTTTAACCATTTGACTTCGCAATGACGAAAAGCGCATGCAGTATTTTCGCCTCTGTTAACAAAAATGTTTGGCAATTTATGTTTCTATCATCTAAATGTTAGTGCTTGTTATCTTGGACGTAATTACTCGAATATATTAAAGAAATTAGTTTCAGCTTCTATTTTCATCCAGTAAATATTCTATGTGTGAAAGTGCATGAAACTTGTCTCGTAGAGTTGAGCGTATACGGAATAAGTTCCATAACGTTCTCATCATTTCAAACTAAGCTGAACGCTTTTGATTGTGAAAATAGGTCCACCTTGCCGGTCTCCTGGAATGCGGCTCGAACCTTCGACCATAAATCCTTGGCGAGAATTTAACCAACTAGACTATCTAGGAGGTTAATTAAATAAATAAATAAATAAATAAAGCCTTTATTCACTGACCATTTTAACAATTTTAACATAAGTAAATACATACACATACATACATATACATACACATACATATACACACATACATACACATATATACACATATACACATACATATACATATACATACACATAAATATACGTAGTAAATGTCATTTAAGCAGCCAGTTTGTTGGTCAGGTTGTCTCTCTGACATAGGCCTCCCCTAGTTTTTTCCACTCGTCTCTGTCGTGAGCTATTCTTCTCCATCCTTTTGGTAGGTCATCTTCCCATCTCTTAATTTGACGTCCTTTTTGTCTTTTTCCATTTCTGGGATACCATTCCATTACGTCTTTCGTCCACTTTTCTCTGCTTGTTCTCATAACATGACCAGTCCAGTTCCATTTGAGTTTTTTTACTTTTTGTATAACATCGCTAACTTTTGTCTTTTTCCTTATTTTTGTATTCGTCCACCTGTCATAAAGCCTTATGTTTAGCATACTCCGCTCCATGTTGCGTTGGCAAACTGCGAGTTTTTGGCTGTTTTTGCTCGTAGCAGGCCAAGTTTGGCACCCATAAGTGAGACATGGGAGAATGCACGTGTTGTATACTTTGCTTTTTACCGAAATTGGTATTCTATCATTTTAGGAGGAGGTTAATTAATTCATTTTAAATTTTTCCGCCAAATCTCCGAGACACAAGAGCTAAGTTTCACCCACGTGCGCGCTCCCTAAGCCAAACTGTAAGTTATAGATTATACACGGTTGCTAATCGACATATTTTCATAATGGTGTGTTTACATTTTGATTTTGATCTCTCCTCTCATAGATTTGTTCGTATTGATTGCTTACTACGTGCTCATATTCATTGAATTTTAATTAATCGTATTCATGCTCACACAACTCTGCGCTGTCCTTTGCACTCTATCGAGACACATCTCCGAGAGAAATATTATTCGTGTACACGCTCCATTTAATAATCGTAAAGGGATACTCATGGGTGGGAAAGTTTTGAAATCGCTTTACACTTAACGTATTCATCATCTTTTTTTTTTCATCTATATTCTTTTATTTTAGAATATCATTATATCTGCCTATCCTGTATACTCCAGTCGCGAGCAGGGAGTCAATTAGATTTTACATAAACGTATATTTTGGGGACCAATCGACATTTAATATTTATCTGAAAAAATGTATGTATAAACTGATGAATTGATAATGGATAAATCGTTGAATTTATTTTTCTCCTTCACAAATTCTTTTAATAAAATCAACAGACGAAAATATTCCATAAAACCTTTCGCGAATTGTAACAAAAATTCGTAGGTAGCAGTTAGGATAGGTTAGGTAAGGTTAGGCTAAACAAAGGTACCTACAGTGTGTGTCTTCAGCACGGTAATATAAGATCCTGGCCCCTTTGTTTCCTAGGGCAGTTACAAATAATATTGCACATTTGCTTAATGGTATTTGCGAAAGATCATATACAATATTTTTGTCCACTGATTTGATACTTTTTTTTAAAGAATTTGTGAAAGAGTATATTCAACGATTTTGTCACCATTATCAATCCTTAATGTATTTAAAGCAGTTTCATAAAAAATGTTTCTTATTGTTATTCATTGAAAAAACAGTTGGATCTAATGTCACGTGGATCTTTTGTCGCGTGGGCCTTTTATGTAACCTCTCCAGCACTACAAAGGCCAATATAATCGGTACGCATTCAATGATATACCTACTAACACTGCTGGTTTTACATACCTTCGAAGCACGTACACTTACTTTCCCCGTACTAATAAACAGCTTTTATATTCATAGCCTCGTTCACACGTGATTTGATTGTCTCGCTTATAGTACGATACTTAACCGCTTCACAGATAGCTTCAAGGCGGCAATTAATATCGTCCAAATTTTCAACCGTAAATGACGAAGCGAATCGCTAATACAAAGAATTTTTCAAGACTACAACTAAGCAGTACAAAATGATGTGCAATGACGCAAATTATAACAGTATATGTCGCGGACACGCTCAATTTGGGTGATTATAAATTTCGAGGCGATCAATAAATCTTCTATGATAAATTTCTTTAATATTTTGGGGATACGCGTTATTACGTTAATTATTGTATTATTACTGCTGAAACCCGTCTTAGGACGAAACAATGACGCCCACGGGTGTGAAATAAATTTATAATATCTACAATAATTATTGTGTTGCATCTTCCAGTTTTTAAATTTCTGACAACGAACTTATTTGTTCACTACATTGAAACGAATATACCTTCAGAACAAAAATATCATATTTTAATGGAGATTGACTCTTCACTACAATGATAAGTATCAATCGTGTCTTCTTCTTCCTTCCTATACAAGTTTGTGTATACTTTAAGGCCTCAACTCGTTCCCTGTTAGGGTTGGCTCTTCTCGTTATCTTCTTCGGTTCTGGATGTCGCTTTCATCTAGGTTATTTCTCAGCAGGATTTGTGAGCATTGAGTCAACCAGAAGGTCTTAGGTCTGGATGAAGCTCAATAGACATCGCCTGCTTTACCATGTGATCTGGTGGTCTCCGTCTTATGTGTCCGTATCATCTTAACTGGCATTCTTTCAGCTCACTGTTTATGTCCGTTTACGTTGTGACACACAGAAATACATTGCGATTTTATGTACAAGATTAAAACATTAAACCTATTTTAAAGTACATAGTTCTTATTTTAATTACCTACTTGTAGTACATTAAAATTTTAATATCAAATTAAATTACGCATATTTTTTAAAAATTTAAATAACTATCCCTGTTGAAATTCGTAACAATCCATTATTAATAATAAGCTTAAAATATTTATAATTTGCAATTTTCACTTTTTGCTTGATTTCTCGGCAGTGTTGTGTTAAATAACCCCTCCTGTTTCGTGTGAGACCGCGCTTCGATTCTCCACCAGGAAGATTTTTTGTTTTGTTGTATTTTTTAAATTGAATTTATGAATATTTTTGTGAACCAGAAAAACATTCCATGGCGGTAGCATGGCATGTTCGTATCTCTGAAATGAGTAAAGTATTTTTTTTAATTTTAATTTTTATATTTTAACTGTAAATTACTCCAAAGTATGTAGTGATGATTGAGACTGTGATTGTGAAATTTGTGATAAATCAGTGTTTCCCAAACTATGGGTCGCAGTCGCAACACCGCGCAACACGTCCCGTCCGGGTCGTGTCGTGTTTATAATAGATAACGAAGTGCATCCAGATATCAATGTAGTGTCTGCAATTTTCACTCATTTAACAGAGTTAAAAAAAAACTTAAACGCCAACTTCGAAGAAGAGATGAAAAAGTTTAACAGGATAAACTGGATTAAAAATCCATTTCAAGACCGACTGAAATATCAACAAAAGCAAGTGATTTATCAGAAGATACATCGTGAAAAATACTTTTAATCGCAAGCAATTAGCAAAATTTTGGAAGCCATGAAGGTCCTCCTCCCCTTCACTTCCTCATGTGAAGTGGAATTTTCTGCCACGGTTTCTATTAAGACTAAATACCGAAATAAATTGAACGTATCGAATTCACCGCGATTAAAAGTGACTGAAATTGAAATCAATGCTGTTATGACAAAAAAGAGGCAACAAATTCATCCTTTCCATTAAAATATCACATATCAATATTTTTCGTAATTAAAAATTTCGATTATATTTGGAGGTTTATCTTTTTTCTTAATTGACCAGCCTTTCGAGGGTTACAATATGAATTGGGAAAATGTGAGGCAGGAGGTAAGAGTCCCGAAAATTTAATCTTTTTTGGTGGGTCCCGGTCCTGTCAACTTTGGGAACCACTGTGTTAGATTATAACAATGATTGGTATCCGATCACTGGTAAACAAGAAAACAAATCTCAGTTACCAATTATTATTTCAATGGAAAACAATCAGTCACAATGATTTAGCTCATTACTACCACGAAGCGTTTCTTATTTATTATTCTTATTATTCCGCCAATCAATTAACAGTAAGTGCAGAATAAAGTAGGCCTAGCAGCAGCAATCAGTGTAGCCGGCGCAGTGCTGTTAGATTATCGTAAATAAACGCAGTTTGCAGTCGTCTGGATCGGAAGAGATTCGAAGAAATGTGGTGAGCTCGTTGTGTATTTGAGAATGTTCGGACATTCGTCATTGGTCCGACAGGGGACCTCCCTTTGGAACATAAATTAACCCCCGACATGACGGCCACAGGGCTGCCAGCTGTAGGACTTTTAGTCAAAAATATAAAAATAAAATATTTTTATAAAAAGCACACCAAATCATATTTATCTCATCATGTTTATTCATTTATATGACACGAAGTACCTCTGAATATAATAATAATTTTGAATTTTTAGAAATAAAAATAAATTAAAACTCTGTATTAATTTGCTTAACAATGTAACATTCACCAACTCTTCTCACCTCTCAATATTTCCGTTATAACGACCCTTCCACCTACACAGGTAACTCCGACTGCATTAATCAGTGTCCAATTAATTATATTATAGGTATTTTCATCCAAGCCGTTTTCTATATTTGATATCGACGATAGATTATGTCGCTCGATGTCATATCGAAACTCGATTAGTATGTTATATAAATTAATTCAAGTAGACTTAAAATAATTTTATGCCGTTCATTTCGAGGATCAAGAAATACACTTTTGTAAACGAACCTTGGAGGCGTTTAGTGAATACGAAATATCTATTAAAAATTGAGCAAGAAGTTTTTTCAATTAGATTATTATGATAAAATATAATATTATAGTATAATTGTGGCTTATACGGATAGTGGCGGTTTTGCATCTAAACGTCACAATGATTATATTACACTAAATAAAAATAAATGTTGATATCGAGAAATGAAATTTAATTTTTAAGAGAGTAAATACAATCTAAATAGAAATATAAATAATATTTAAAATAAAATTAACAGCGTTACTAAGCAAGAAGTAATTAGGATTTCAATTTTACAAACGAGGCAAACTCCATAAAATAGAAATATCAAAGAGGCACATATTTTCAATACTAAGAATTACTTAACAATTCATTATAAATAAAACTAAATATTTTTACAAGTATGTTTTTCATATTATTGCCATGGCGAATAAAAAATATATTTTATTTATTTTGGAGTTCATAATAAAAAATATATTTTACGTATTATAGGATTATTTGGAATTTTTAATTTTTTTTATGAAAACACGATTTAGTATGAAGTTTCAATTTTAAAATTAATTTTAAGCGAAACGCAATTCATCAGTTACAAAGATATACAGAAAAAAAGAAATTCAATATTTAATAATTGATCTATCACGGCATCAACGTGTATTACACAAAGGTTTTTGGAATTCATTACATAATATAAAGTTGATAGCTATGATTTAATATGATCTACAATTTTAATCAAATTACTCGTAAGTGGTTAACGTAGCGAAATTGGTAGCGCCGTTCCCAGCATGAAAAAGCTCCGGGTTCTTATGCCGATGGAAACCAATTAAATTTTTCGATAGAATGATTTTTGTGTATAATATTTTAACGAAGCTCAAAAAAGAATCACGCACTTCAGTCAAAGTAACAGTTTGAAGTTGGCACAATACTACCGAAGGATCTGGAATCACCTCCGACATCTCCAAAAGTCTGGAAAACGCGATAAACTTCTAGAAAACGCGAGAAACGTTTCGAAATTTCGATAACAGGATTAGCCAATATAAATACGATACGCGGGAGTAAGGTGTGAGTTATTTTCCGTGCATAATGACAATCGATAACAAAGCGAAGGTAGCCGCGGGCGGCGGGTCAGGCCGGCCAAGCGAGCGGTAGCGGCGAGTCGCCAGTGGTGCCAAGCGAGTGTTAATTCGACAGCGATTCTAGAAAGTTCTTACGTAGCGAAATAAAACCGAAGCGAAATTAATAAGTGCGGAAATTGATGGAATATTCTAGTGAACAGTGAATAAAGTGTTAAAGCGAATATAAAGTGTCTATTTACGAGTGATAAATTTGCGGAATAGTTTAATTTAAGGAATAGCGTTACATTTAATAGTGATAAGTGATTTTATACGTTAGTTTAATTAATTATTCAGTAATTAATAAATCTTGTATTAAATCCCAACGTTTTCATTAATTCCTCCTGCAGCCACGACACGTGACAATATATAATGTCTGAATCTTATTTATTTCAAACAATATTTTTGCTTATTTCAAAATATTGTTCGAATGGTTGTACCGTTGCTATCTCCATAAACTTTCCATTTCATTCCAAACATTCCATCCATTCCAAACACCAAACGCTCAGGAATTCCACAAATTCCTTGTCATTATTTTATTTCCAAAAGCGTAGTGACAATAATAATATTAAACTAGTAGAAAAGGGAGAAATACATTTTCGAGTTTTACTTGTCAGTCGTCAAAAGTAAACGCGTCCCTGGAAAACTTTGAGATTTAGTCCTTTTGAGTTTATTTCGTGATTTGATTATAACTCCGCTTTTGCCGCGCCGTGGCTGGCTGAATAGGATGAAAGAAAAAATATTTTATCCTCACAGGCTCCTAAAAATCATGTATATTATGTTTGATTTCCTCTAAAATGCAAGATATTCTCTAAAAACACCAGAATAGCGTTTCTTTTGAATCGAATTACATAATAGGTCCTACATTCTGTGCTGTTCTAAAAATAGAAATATTGGGATGTCAGATCTTTATCCAAATCTTGACAGGTATGTACCTATAACATTTTATTGACGCCAATTTTGATGTTTTAAGTTTGACATATTTGAAATGAATGAATTCAATCTATCAGAAAGCTCTAAAACGTAATCAAACGTTAAGTTATTCACAATTACTTATAATGAGCTTTCTAATTTATGGGATTCATTAATTTCAAACCTGTCAAACATAAAACGTCAAAAAAACGGCGTCACAATGATATACAAAAACTGTCAAGATACATAAATATTGCTTAGTTCAGAATACGGACGATCCTACCTAACAAATGTAGAAAAATATGATATATTATCTATTTATTGACCTTCATCCAGTTTATTAAGGGGTACAGCCATTTCAATAAGGACCATTATAATGAGATAAAAACTCAATATCTACAGATTCATAAATAATATTTTAAAAGCTCCTCACTCGCAAGTATTTGAATGTCTGTCATCTCAAATTTATCTATTTCTCAACAAGGGATGAGTCCTTTGCAGTGATCACTTCCTTGGTCACACAGACGTTCCCTACGTAAACTCGGACGTCTAACAAAAATGCATTTTTAACTTTTTTATAAAAAAATAAATTTAAAATACTATATAAAAAATAAATAGAAAATACTCTTCTCCAAAATACCAAATGTTAATAAAAATGTTTTTACTTTTTTCAGAGAAAAAATCTGACATAAATGCGGACAAATACGCTCATTTTGTATTTAAAGCCAAACTTCCAACAGCTCTCCTGTAAAATTTCCTTTTATGTAGATGCCTAAGTTTTCGTAGAGACCGTCGATATTCTCCCTCTCAAGCATTATTAGAGATTTTGATGGAGAATTCTCTATAAAATATGAAAAATTTTGATCCAAATTAAATCCAAACATTAAACCTGTGTGATAAATTTTGTTAATGGTTTTTCATATGAATTTGAATATGAATGAATTTCACATATAAAATGTGAAATTTTTTTATTCTCTTTGAGAAGTTGTTTTGGATATCTCGAGAATATTTCAAAATTTTCATTTATCAAGATATACATATGTTATAGATGTCTCATAGACACGAAGCTATTTTTGTATGGGATAAGTAGGTATGAAAGTCTTTTTGGGTATTCTTAAGACTTACGACCTATCGTACGGCTGGTTTAGGTAGCCACTTTAGATAATGTAACGTTCACCAATTCTACTCATGATAGATTATCACATATATTAAATTTTGGAGTCTGCATATTTCTCAACTTTTCGCACCTTGTTCCATATGTGAGAAAATTTGTCACATAGACATACAGATGTATACAGAACATAATTCTGGATTTTACCCTGGGGGTACATCAGAGTTTTTGAAAAATTTGAACGTACCTAAAATATTCTGAATTTTTAATTTATTCTATTAATTCTAATTCTAATTCTAATCTTATTCTAAATTAAATCATTGAATATTATAACCGCATTTCATGTATGACTCATGTATTCTAGTCTAGTCTAGTCTTAGTCTAGTCTTTGGTCCTAGTCCTTTGGTGATAAACCTAGAGCATGCTCTCAAGAGATGGCATGCACAACTATGTAGCTGAAACATTAATATGACTCATGGAAAAGAACAAAATTTTCGGTTAAAAAATAGATTCCCTTTTTTTTAAAAAAGCCACTTTTCTAAGGAATAAATTCTTCTTTAAATTTTTGGATCATTATTCTTCAAATTAATTTTATAAAAAAAATATTTTTTTAAATTGTGATTCGCAATATATTTCTGTAAATATTATTTATTGTTATATCTACCAACATAGAATTTTTCATTTGTATTATTTGTGAACTTTTTATAAAAAATATAAAGTTTAGTCTCGTAATACTTCAGTATTCAGTTTTAAATATTCCAAAAAGTGTGTAAAACCGTGTATTAAAACAATATTAAAGCAATAACTAAACAAATGTAAAAATGTACATTATCACGACTATAGCGATTTCTTTTGAGGTTTCGCAATTAACGTAGTCGTCTCTATTATTAAAAGACAGATGCCAAAAAGACCAGCAAACATTTCCAAACTGATATTCTGTCAAACATCGACAATAACATGAAATACAGAAATCTGTACAAGAAGACCTTATTTGGCATTTCGATTAAGTACACGATTCAAGATGGTCGATAATACATTATTTATATTATTGGAATACTAAATTCAAGTAAATAATTTTTTGGCAGTTACGCAACAATCATAAACAAAATGTGAAATATAAACATTTTCTAGTTTGTGCGCATTTCTTCGCAGATTAAAATTTCACTTTAACAACTAATTTCTTGGTCTCGCATTTCCACTACATCCCCAACTTCCGTCACAAAAAAATTACCCCAATGCGCCAAAAGAAGTAGACCTTCAAAAAATTAATAAAGTAAATAAATTTTGAAAATTCGCGTTTTAATCGAGAATATTTGATATAATTCATGAGATTCACAATATTGCTAAAGAAGAGAATTTTCAATCCAGAAAATCTCAAAAATCGATAGTAATAAGAAGACGCTCCATCCCACGAGACAGTCGCTGAGTGACAAGGATCGCCTTACTTGCTCGGACCTGTGTTGGAAGATCTGCTACAACAGATGTTAAAGGATGTAAGCGGAACGCTAGGTTTTTTAATTCTATGAGAACATAGGCTTAAGAGTGTGGCTCTCGGGAATAATGTGAGACAGTACGAAGCTACGAGATGTCGTATAATTTTTGCACACCCTGCTGGAGGTGTTCCATTCCAAGAACCGACATAGCTCGCATCAGCTGGGGAAATGATAACTTTTAATGGTGAAACCGCATAGAGCGAGGAAGAGTGCCGCATTCCCGAGGCTGCCGCACCGAGACTGCGCGCGGGCGCGGCGTGTCACCTCTACTATTGCCCGCCTTATAAATAATCACCTTTGTTCCAAAATATAAACCACGAGCAATTTTTCATTTTATGTTTTTGCGAACCAAAAAAGAACGAAATGCGTTCAGTCTGTAACATTATGATACATGTTAAAGGAGCGTTTGGACAAGAATTCTCTTGTGGCTTTTTACGTCTCTGTTTATTTCTGGCCAGTTTGATTTATAGGCCAAGACGCTTCTATGAAACGGATTTTTTTTTGTGTAAAGAGTCGGTGCACATGTACCGCGGCCTGCCAAAGGCGCGTAAATGCACCTCGTGAAAATTGTGCAATTATTTATTTTGGGCATGAACATCTGTCGCGTGAATTATGGCAGTTTTTAAGTGGCCATATATTTCACGCGACCGAGAGCGAGCGCGACAATGAAGCGGATTATCCGCTAGCATTTAGAGCTATTCTGGGAGCGTATTGGAAACATATTTGATTCATAACCATAAAATTCCACGATACAGATATTCGTGGCAAGAAAGGCCGAACACTAAAAAGTCTCTTTATATCATTATCGAGAAAAGAAATGCTGGAAAAATAATATATAGGTATGTGGGTTAAAGATAATATACAAGGCAGCAATATCAAAAAAAATTAATACAGTCATCCAGGTTTACTCATTTATAATGTACTGAATTTAAGATTTTATAGGAAACATAAATTTCCTAGAAATTTATAGGAAACATGATTTTTGGAGGGATAGACAAATAAAATCTGGAATTCGGGACATTTTAAATTATTAATCCTCGGTGACAGCATTCAAAACACTATTTTTAATTTTTTGGATATTGCAACCTTTGATTTATACCCCATTTATCAACTAGTGCAAATCAAGGAGTGCACTCTTTTATATGATATTGAAGAAAAGAGTGCGAGTGAAGTCCTAAAGTAGTACTTAGTTCGAGTATTGGGTTCGAAATATAATAAAATTGAGATTAAAATATTAAAAATACAGGAACACGCGTTACAAAAAATGCACTTATAAACAAATCCGGGTAAAATATTTGGATACATAATAATAGCACATTTTCTACGAATCACCATAATCAATACCACGATTTCTATGACTGAGTAACATAAAAATCTATCCACAAAGTCAACTAAGCCTCGAACATGAGAAAAACATTTGTTTTCTTATAAAAATATAAAGTAATAATCAAACCAAATTTTAACAGATATGAAAATAACATTTTCGCTTTTCAAAAGATTGACAAATTACACACGAATCAAATAAATTTTTAAACCCCACTCTTATGAAACACATTTTAGATACGATAAGAAATAAAAATCTTTTTGTTACTTATAAAATCTTTTATACTGATAAATATTCTGATATAAATCTGCATACTTAACTCACAAAGACATTTTTTAGATAAGTTTTTGTATTGTAGCCATCGAATGGATGCCATTCGAGAAATCGACAAGAAAAGTATATGGAGGTCCTTCGCAAGAAGGTGGACGATGTCTGCTCCCGCCGGTACTCGGAAGGAAGTCGCAGCTGATTGCAAGTTTCTTAAAGCCAATCTAATTTTGACACGTTATTTAGATTTAACGACAGTCGTAAATCTCCCTCGGGGAGGCGCGCGTCCCCGCCGATGGTGAACTTAAATAAAATGCTAAATTACTTTTGGTAAATGGTAAAGCTCGCGTAGTATCTGCGGCATTTTGCTTCAAAATAATACGCACAGTTGAGGCATTCGAGAACTGCCGCGGCCGCTCAGACTGCTGATTGTCAGTTTTCTCATAAATTACTTCGCCATTCAAGTCTTGACGTCTTTTGCAAAAGGAAGAAGCGCGGTTTTGTTTCATTCCTCAAACATTATTATTAGGTTGCGAATCGAAGCTTCATGAAGCGCGGATTACATCTGCCAAATACTTTAGGAATTTTGAATACAGACTCAAATTCGTGATAATAAAAACACGGCTAAACACGGATAAACTATTCCTACAATAATATCAGCAAAATATATTTTTTAATATCTAAGCACAATTATATACGACAATTTAATGAACATAATAAATATGACGTCTGTAAAACATACTTACCTTTATTTTAGCTACATTTTTTTTAAATGTGATCACGCTCTCATAGAACTCGCTCAAAATAATGTGCTAAGGTGTACGTTCTTAACTAACTATCTAACAATTACACCGTTTCCAGAGGTGTTGGCAGAGAGGCTAGAAGTCAACACTCTTTTGTCCTGGCGCACCACTTTTGCTTCGTCCACTTTCATACAATTTCTCATGCACGCTTTCTCTTATCTTTCACTTATCTCCAATATTTGTTTTATCTAGTCATGGCAGGTCTTCCGTGTGGGCCTTCTGTTTCTGCTGCCTTCAACACTCGCTTCATAAATTTTCTTCACCATCCTTTCTTCACTCATCCGTTCCACATGGCCAAACCATCTCAGCGATCATTTCTTTATTTTATCTATTGCACTATAGCCAGCATTACATTCACTTTTAATTGTTTCAATCTCTCCTATATACTACGTACGTCTAAGCAACCGCATTTAGTCTAACATTTATTGATTTAAAACTGGCTGGTTGTAGATTGCATTATTAAAACGCGAGGAACTTATAGGAGAGAGATCTTAAATATAACACGACGGAATTACATAATATTTGGGTCAACGGACTCATTCACACATAATATCCATAAAAATCTACTTATCTTAAGAAAAAATAATTATTCAAAATAAATGTACGAGTAGAGAGTTACTATATATTCCATATCATTTAAGAAAGACAATCGAAATAGTATGTGTAAGGCCGTACGTACGACGCACATTTTTGTTGTTGTATAGATTCGAGTACAGACACCAACACAACGAAAACCGTGCCACGTACGCACGGCTTACTTATACTAATTCGATTGTCTTTCTTAAATGTAACGAGATCTACCATATTTTACACATCGAGGTAAGTTAAATACAATAACGATACAAATATAGGTACATGTTGCACAATAAACTTAAAACTATAAACAAAGTACATAGCAAGTAACAACATGTAATACTTTTTCTTCAAATGTGGCAAATTTACTTTGTGGTAACATAATTATAATTAATACAAATTAACTTTGTTTAAACCACTTATTTATGGAAAAAAATCAACATGTTTCAAAGCCAATGGCTTCTTCATCAGGAAAACAAAAATAATATTTAAAAATCGAAGTATAGATCAAAATATTAAAAAGTGATATATAGAAAATGATAATATATAATTTATTTTTAATATTTTGATCTATACTTCGATTTTTAAATATTATTTTTGTTTTCCTGATAAAGAAGCCATTGGCTTTGAAACATGTTGATTTTTTTCAATAAATAAGTGGTTTAAACAAAGTTAATTTATATTAATTACATGTCTATATACAAGAATGAGAATCATCGTGAATTATGGTAATTTCTCTCGATATTCATATAAAATCTAATCAATTATAACCATTATAACACAACATTTAATAATAATATATTATTTAAAATAAAAATCAAATTGAACTAAGTGTACAGAGATTATTTATATTGGAGACTTTTTAGTCGTTTAGGACCACTTTTTTGTACAGATTTAGAGAGATTGAAGAGATTGTTGTAGAGATTGTTATTAAGTCTAGGAGCTATGTAAAATGCAAATAACATTCTCCTTAGTTTTTCTCCTTGTCTGATAGTGATTATGAATTTGTGTATAATATATTTTTATGAAAATACAAATATCGAGTTTTGATTCAAGTTTTTCTCTTTCTCATTGGGAATACTCATTAGTTTTGCTTCTTGTCTGATTGCAGTAAAGAATTTATGTACAAAATATATTTATAAAAATACAAATACCTACAATACACACTTACGTTATGTCTTGATTCGGAAAATTTTTCTCATTCTCTTTGGGAAAAAACTCATTAGTTTTGGTCCTTGTCCGATTAGTAGTAACGATTTTTTATATAAAATATATTAATAAAAATACTAATTCCTACACTACTTACTTACGTTATTTTTTAATTTAAAAAGGGGAGAGAAAAAGATATCAAAGATATAAAATAGAAATAGCTTCGTGAAAAATACGTCACCTATTTTTTTTTCTCATTCAATGGAAAATTCTCGATTGTTTTTTGGATCTATTTATGTATTGAAATAACAATATTAACTTTTCAAAAAGCATTCAGGGCATGATTACATTTTAAAAGGTTCCAGGGAGGCCCAAAGGCATAATTAAATTTCCCAAAGTGTTATCTCCATTAATAAAACGGTGCTTTGTAAAAGGAAAATGCTCTTTGAAGTTCAGCTTACCTAAAGGTCACCGAAAACCGATATTATAACGTTCTAGAAATAGCCCATAGGTTACCCATTATCTTGAACATAATATCATATACACATGATATGAGGATGTAACATACTAGATGGGTATTGGATAAGAATAGAAGAAATCACAAAGACTCTATTTTGAATCACATTTGTGAAATATTTTTTAAATGTAAAAATAAGCCTAAATATTTGAAAAGTAGCTTAAAAACATTCATAATTAAATTTATTTACTAAGCCCAACCGATTTTGGAAAATACTATATCCTGAGTGTACTTATGAGTGATAAAAATAATTTTAAACAAAAAATGTTATCCTCTGTTTCCAAAATTTAATATACTTTTACAAGTAAAAAGTCATTACAGATTTATAAATATTTTTAAAATTACATATATATTATGAACGATGCAGAAAAATTACGTTAAAGAACGGAAATTTTTGAAATATTTTTGAAATAGTCTGGTGGATCACGTACAGAAAAGTGAATATTAAATTCCTTATAACTATAATCAAATATGTAACAAGCTTTGTTTATAAAACCACTTAAATTTTTTTATTAAATTAACCAGTTTCCGTCCGGGTGACAAAAAACTAATCCTAAAAATAAAATTACGTATGTATTACGTATTGTTTACTAAATTATTTAAAAATAATAATTCCTAACTATACAAATATAAAAAATTATATGACGAGAGACATGAGAAAATGATATTAAATATTGGAAATGCTCTTAGGATAGGTGATTTAAATTATAGTTATTTATGATATTTGTGTAACTTTAACGTGCCTGACTTATTTTAACGTAATTTTAAAATTATCGAATCCTGGATTCCAAAATATCTGGAAACTGATCGAATGCACGAATATATACCAGAAGGATCTATATATCTGATACCTAATTACGTCGCGGTCACGCTGACAAGAGAGTGTGTGTTGACAGCGATCGATATCCATAGAACTGGGCGAGAAGATAGCGAGCTGTGAACGTGCCGAACGCGTCGAACGTGCAACAGACGACGGCGTGCAAAGCATTACCACAGACGAATGGAACTTTCTAACGAATCCAAGAATCTAAATAATGTTCCAGCTAAAGTTTGTGTCCAGTGACTTAATATTTAATGAATGCTTAATTATTTATTATTATTTTAATTATTTATTTATTATTTTGATCCCACCGCGGCTAACCGGTGACAATATTAAATTAATATAACATTAATTAATAATGTGTAACGCTACGTGGTCATCCGTAGAAACCCGTCGGATCGAGACGCGAGTGCTAATAAATATCAGTACACACTTAATCGCGACTCATTCATATAAAGAGTGTCTCTGCACTATACAGGTTGTACCTAATAGAGCTTGTTTGTTTGTATATTTTTTATTTCGTTGTAAAGAGAACACATTTTTACAAGTAATTAAAAATAAATAACGTATAAAAATATACATAAATATTCCAAAAATATATCAACATAAATAATCGTAAATAGAAACACATTTTCACATCTGACACAAAGTAAAAAAGAAAATAATAATAAAAAATATAAAGTAGTCCACAAAACTTTACTGGTAAATTCCTGCCTTGAATATGAGTCAAAAATGTTCAAGCAATCATGACCTTTCACGTTACGATAGTTATGTTACGAAGTTCGCATTTTTTTTCAACATTTCTGACTTATTTTCTGCAAAACGTTGAACTATCATTACAGTTACTTATATAAAATATTAAAAATTCTTTCGCTTCGATACAAGTCAAATAAAATGAAAAAAAAGCTAACAGAAATTGAAAATAGGTTTTTCGATAATCGATATTAGTTACTGTAATGATAATTCAACGTTTTGCAAAAAATAAACCTGAAATATTGAAAAAAATATTCAACTTTGATGTCGCATATCTCGAAAACTTTAACATTTTCGACGAATAATCGAGGCAGGACTCAATCTGTATTGCTTGCCCAACGTAACTTGACGTGCGGCGAATTTTGAACTAAAACCCGCCCCGCCCGCACCCGGCGGTAACCCCTCGCCCTGTCATTCAGTTCATTCTCGTCTTTGAGCGCGAGCTGTGTCATCTTGATTACCAATATACACTGAATATTACGTCCAAAACATTCTAAACAGTCCGGGATGGTGCAAGAACAATTGCCAATGAAGTATTAAAGTTTTGCGAAGCTGAAAAAGCGAATAATGGACCGATATTACCGTCTGACAGTTTGACAGATAGAACGGCCGCCATTACTGCATGGTTTCTTTAGTGCCGCCCGATCAAATTTCTGTATTTAATACGACACCGGTCACCGGACATTCTGTACATTATGTATTGTGTAATAAATTTACACCCTGACAACTTCTGTTACGCGACAGCGACGCCCCCCCTCGCACGCCTAGTTATAGTGGTACGTCTATAAAGTAATGTGGACAATCTCTGTTACACCCTGTATATGAGAAAAATAATAAACTGACCGACATGGATCAACCTTTATCTCGTGGCTCGCGGGCCGTTGGACTCGCATATTAAAACTTGTTTTAAAGCAAATTTATTTTCTTGTTTTTGGTCTCAATACGAATGGAGTGATATTCAATCAAAAATGGCAATTGATCAAGCCGATTGATTCATTATAAATCATGTAAGGTGGTAGCAATTTAATAATCAAAGTATTTCGTCGGTAACTCTGCCCCGCGACTTCCGACCCACACAAATCAGTCAGTTGTTATAAAATAGTATTTCATTTAAGGTATATGCAAACGAGTAGGTATCTAGAAAATTTATTTATACAACTTAAGTCATCCGTAATTTCAGTAATTTACAATAATTCATTTTATTGCCACGTTTACATAAGCTTCGCTTGTTTGTATGGACGGAATCTTATAATCGATATTTCTCCCACTTGATAATTCTAATATCCAATTCAAAGCACACAGATGTATGTAAATGAAGATCAAGATCAAAACAGCTATTATTTATAAAAACTAAAATATTTGGGAAACCACATTATATGTATTCTCGATGACTATACAAAAATCAGTTATCTGATTCACTAATTATTCGATTAATCCATCATAATTCATCAATTAAAGTTTTATATGACATTAGTTGATGAGCTCAACATAAAATGGCGCTAGTTTCCTACCGAAGTGAATTTGTAACGAAGGCTAGATAATATTAAGATTAAAAAGATAAAATTATATTACATAAAAAAATATTTCCTTAAAAACCACGCTTATATTTAAATGCAGGTACAGTTGCCGGCAAACTTCTTGAAATTCTTTGACGTAGTGCGGGAATGCGCAGAAGACGAAATTTGGGTCTCGTTGGTAGAAAGGTAGATGCGCAAACTTCCCCCCACTACGCCGTAGAATTTCAAGATGTTTGCCGGCTACTATACTGAATAGTAAAAAGTAAATTTTCGGCCAAAAAATTTTTGCCTCAGTCTCCAAATAAAAACTTGGGCGCTTTCTCTCCGTCAACAAAAGGAATCTGTATTCCATGTCAATATCGTAAGTGCCCGCCTTTTATTTGAAGAGTGAGGCAAATTTTTTTTGGCCAAGATTATTTTTTTTACTTTTTTAATATTTTTTATTTTTTTATTTTTATTTTTTACTTTTTAGTATTATTTTAGTAATATTTTTTACTTTTTAGTAGATTTAAATAAAAGCGAGGTTTTGAAAATATATATATATATTCTGTGTTTAAAAAGATATTTGTCTCTCCATCATCCCTTTAATAAATTAGTTATTCGAGATTAAGATGAGAACGAAAACAAATTTTTACTCTGTTAGCACGCTTCTTCTTCTTCTTTCGTTGGTTCCTTGATCTGTGTTGACAGGTCAGTCCTGGTCTTGTGACGAGGACGTCCAGCTCTCTCTCCATCTCTTTGGTGATCTCCCTGGTGGTCGGCCCCCCCCTGGAATCCCGCGCATAACGGCTCTGGGAAGTCTCGTCCGCTCCATTCTCTCGACATGGTCCCTCCAGAAACGCCTTCTCTGCCTGCTCCATCTTACAATATCTTGTATATCGCAGGTTCTGCGGATTTCCGCATTGAGTACTCTGTAGCACGCAAATGATTAAAGTGGTTTCCAAAGATATATTAGTTATGTACTAGTTTGATGTTGAATATTCGCCGTTTTTTCTGGTCGTTTTATTTTTTTTTTAAATTTTACGTTCAATTGACATTTTTCGTAATCAAATTACTTATTAGGGTTAGGAATTAAAATGTGCATCGAAAACCACACACACATACTTACGCCACATTACGCAAAACGACTTTGAGAAAGAGTAGAGTCGCGATCTCAACGATCTTTTCAGTGATAGAACGATTAGTGAAAAGACTTGTGGAGAGTGGTCTATTCGCTTCAAAGGTGCGCATACTAAACTACGGTCGCCGAAAGGAGAGATTTTCGTACATCGACCCAACGCTACGCATCCCTGTCGCACGCGCACAATTATGTTGCTGTCACGCTCGCACAGGCTGCATGCGTGCGTCAAGGACACGTAGCATAGGGTCAATGTATGAAAATCTCTCCTTTCGACGACCGAACTTTTATGACAAGTCCGGAAAGGGTCGTCTTTAGATGACCAAACCCTTCTGGCGGCTGCGAAAGAGGACGAAGGTTGCACCGCTGGACTTGGTCACGCTTCGATCGTTATAATATAATTCACAATATAATAATAATTACAGTATAATTTTTTAAAAACGGCGAATACTTTTGTGGGCGAAAGAAACAACGGAATATGTCAAAAAATGCGGGAGAGCCCAAACAAAATTTTGGAATTTCGTTTAATTTTTTTTTTACACAAGTACGTTGAACCGACTTGACTGTGTCGTTGTTTCTTGCCATTTTTTTTTCAAATAATTAATTATGTCATTTGTCTTATTTCAAAAAATTTTAAAATAATCCCATTTTATTTTATTTTCTGACCCATATAATTTTTCCTTGCTAACTCATTACTAATTACTCCGCGTACTTTACTCAAAACTCGATTTTATTGACTCATTCCGTTGTTTTTTTTCGCCACAGAATTATTCAGCTACCTAATATTATTGCATTGCTATGTATTTCACACAAAAAGAAAATTATCAAATAAAAATATATGTTATGTGTTCACGGATCATCAGAAACCACTGACACCACTAGAGCCCTCTATAAACATACTGACAGCCCATCCCTGACTAAAATATAGAAATTTACCACCAAGGAACAACCACCACCAAGAAATTTTTCGCGTTTATTTTATTATAAACATACATTTTTAAATTGGGAAACCTAGGAGTCGGTCATTGTCCGCATTAATATTTAATAAATAAATCACAATAACACGGTGATCATAAATAGAACGATCACATTCATATTGAGTTGGAACTAAATCAATGATTCGCTTAATCGGCTAGAACAGCAACACAAACTTATTCGTCGTTCACACATCGCAGCATCTACAAAATCACATAAGTGTGTGATGATCCTGTTAGATAGTAGATAGACTGCGCATCCTAATCAAATCGAGCAGACTGTATTTAATGTCGAAATGATGTTCAATTAATATTATAAAGCATTTTATTGTATTTCAATATAAATCGTTTTCCTGGTCACGGTAAGCACTGTGATGAGTCAGCGTGATAGTGGGCACCGGGTCTTGAAACATTTAATAATAATTTGGTATAGCTCCTCGTCAAAAGGTGTGGTTTTGATAAATATAGAAATCCAATATATCTCTTGGTCCGGCACCAGAGTGATGTATGAGGGGGTGGTCCAAACGTATAAGGCGAAGTATAATATAATATAAATCTCAATATAAAAATTGAACATTTTTCTTATATGTGAGCGCGCGACGCTCTGCATAACGACTGCAAATTGCGTTGTAACTACATAATGATCGTGAGATAAATTATATTCTTCTATGAAATATTATAAATAATGTATTCTATACAATATTAATACTCTGCCTGTGCTAACTATACATTTAACTAAAATATATATTATTAACTGGAAATAATTATTCTGTGAAAATTGCGCTTTTGAATGCAATATTAACTAAAAATATTAACTAACATCTTGGGTTCGCAGACGAAATCGATAATACCTAATGCCCTTTGCATTTACTAAGTATATTACCTAAATAGCCACAGCTATACCATCCTGTCCGTCAGGGACGAAACATAAAACACAGTTATATTCCTAAAAGTGCTACCTCTTACGCGACAAAAATACCTATTGCAGTCGGGCTATGAATATGAACTATTTCCGCCTCATAATGGCGCCTGGAACCAATACTAAAAACCTCACTAGAAATAATAAATGCGACTAAATCTCGATAAATACAATATATACTATTCGTAATACGTCGTTGAATTGGCACATGATTCGTCTAATGGATGAAGGACCCCGTTGTGTATCGTAATAACTTCAAATTCTTTTATAGGAGCAGTGTGGAAACAATTGCATAATATTACGTAATAAAAACATCTAACGAACCTAATAATCTATACATTTATGTTACAATAAAATACGTTCACCAGAAGAATTCGTGTATTAGAAATAAAACATTTCCGTTTGGGGACAAACCAGTAGAATTGTTCGAACGTTGCAAAGGGAAAAATTCACACATATTAAATAACACTGAAATTAATAATTATAAACACTTTGTATTAGCAAATTCTTACCTTGAATGGTTTCGTCCTAGACGTGCATGAACCTGTTCATATTAATTGCGTGAGAAAATAATACATATATTTGCTATTTACGAAATACGACATTTTTGAAGCGAAACTTCTTTATAAATAAGTAGATAAGGTCTCGGGGATGGTTTGTTCGAAAGGATTCTACAACAGCCCGTGAGTTTATATGAAATAATAGTTTCTTTGAATGCTAAATTTTGGTTTTTTAAACCCTCAGCATCTCTGCTGAGAGGGGTTGAGGCTCCGCGCCCGCCTAAACCCGGTGGCCGACTTCCTAAGTGACTAAACGACCCCCCTTGTTCCTCCGGAACTTACTGCATCCCGAGACTCTATCTCTTCTTTACGAGATGTGATCCCGTGACGCCCTTCTTTTAGGCTTATAATTGAGAAGGCCGTACTCTTTTGGTACGAGTTTCTGATGATGTGTGTTGTCTTGAGGCGCCTTTCTTTTAGGCCGGTGTTTGAAGAATCATGTACTCTTTTGGTACGAATTGATGACGACATTAGCCTCCTTTGCGGGCATAGTCAGCGATGTTACAAATTATTGTGCAATCTCATTATGCCTTTTCAGAATGGCGTCCCACGATTCTGCATCTTGCAACATTTACTTTGGACAAATGTTAGAGTGTTAGTAACATATTTATAATATCCCAGCTATTCCATATGAGTGAATGATTTTTATATTTATTCTGGCCCTGTCTTTCTTACAGAGGACGAAATAGAAGTTAACGTTTTCTATCAAGGTTTTACAGCATTCAGGCATGAAAATCCTTCCAAAGACAAAGGGAACCTTTTGTGGGTTATGTGGCCCTGCGCCTGGTGAGGAAAGAGGTCGGTTTATTGACGACCCCGAGCAACAAGGAGGGCCCCGCCTTTAAGGGACCCTGCAGGGGCTTGTGCGGGTTCCACGCCCAAGTGCCGGCAAGCATCTACGCCCCAACCAGCTAGGCCATCACAAACCAGATATCCCCAATCTTTAGTTAGATCTCCCCATTCTGTCCTTTACTCGTCGTTCTGAAGCTACTTGTTAAGCCAGATGTACCGAGGTACTCAAATCATAAAGAGTTAGCTGAAGACCGGATTGCGCAATACTTATGCAATACAATTTTTATAAGGCTACTAAGCGTTTCTTATAGAATTATGTGTATTCAATTGTTAGTACAAATAGTATGAAAATCCCCATACTTTAAAATATATTCGTTCGGAAGAATTTCTCGTACGATTTGGATTGATATCTGGTTATGCAATACATAACGCGTCGACAATTATTATGAATCTATTAAGCACTGCTTATAGAGCTCCGTAAAATCAATTGTTAATACAAATGGTATGAAAATCCCCATGCATCAAAATATATTCGTTTGGGAGATATTCCCGTACGAATTGAGCCAAGATCACACAAGAAATCGTGATATTAATTATACATTATTGCTCCGATTTTAAATCTTCCCAAAATAAATACATTTCAATAGTGAAAATAATTAATCGATAGATAATATAAATGTGTTCCTTAGCTGTTACACAGTGGCGGTATGATCCTCTCTGGTACTGATGAATGGTAGATTCCTCCATACGTCCGGGCAGCAACTCCGTCCGCAAATGATGTTCTGGAACTCAGGGCTCCGTCGGTAGTCTGTCGGGCAGCGCTCCCGCTCGCAAGTCTGGTCTCGAACTGAAGGGGCTGAGTATATCGTGTTCGCTCCTTTTATAGTAACGATTTCACCATACCTCTGAAATCCACGCTAGTGCAGTGACTCATCCTATGCGCGATGACCTCACCGCCGGCGCTCGCCATTGGCCGGATTCAGTCATCAGGACGGTCGCCTCCGGCTCAACCCGTCGAAGGCAAAGCGCGCCTGTGATTGGTCCGTTTCGTTAAAATAACAGTAAAGCACCCGCTACACGCGAGACTTGCTGTTCCGATTCATAAATAATAAAGGCTCGTTCGCACCTACTCACAAGGTCGAGTCTATTAGGATTGGCAAACGATATTAATTTAACACAGAATTATATCTATGGTATAATAAAGATCTAAGAAATATTACTTGTATAGCTGAATATTCAATATTTTGTTAGCCTCTTGTAATACAAAGAATCTTAAGAAGAAATCTATCAGGCTTTTACTTTTAAACGATTCAAACCAGAAGAAATATATTCTTGATGTCCATACTCGGCTTTTTTGAATATTATTATTTTAAGATTTTCTAAATTTATTAAATCTATCTCCATGTCGACCATCACAAGTGTGTAATTTTGTTTTATTCATAAAATATAAAATGGATTGAGTACTAAAGCCATAATTCAATACCCTATAAAAGTGGATTACTATTTGCTAAATAAAAAAAACGAGCAAGCCTTGCAGTAGTCGCATATGATGTGGAACATTTGACATCTCACAATTAACATATCAATTGAGCTGCAACAGAAATTAACATCAAAATTTAAAAAAACTAATAGGTGTGTATATATTTATTAATTATTTATATAATTATTTTGATGGTTCACAAACAATGAAAAACACACAACATGATATGGATAATACAATTATAATTCAATTAGTTTGATAATAATAGTTAGATAATACAATTATAATTCAATTACTTTTCATTACTTAAATGTGAACCGACTAACATAAATACAAGTAAAGAAAATGTATGTGCATTTATTTATTTTTGAATTTTACTGGACTAGTTAGGTACCGTATATCTACATTCGCATTTTTATTTAGAAATGTGTTTGGTCAATTATATGTTTTTATTTATTTTCATAATTGGCCGTAGTGTGCCGTATACGTATTGTATGAAAACTTTGAATAAATATTTTAAAACAATCACATAAATTACATAAAATTTGAGAGTGTAAATCATGAAGGGTAGTTATTATTTACATTAATGTAAAAATAATAAGTAATTATTATTGAATACTTTCGAAGATTTAAGCCGAAATATATCAAAGTTACAACATCCACACGCTTGACACCAGCCACGATACATATATACAAAATCAGAAGGGTTGGATGTTGGAAGTGTGCTTCTTCGCTACGATGGCACTTGCTGGACATTGATTTGTTTATAAACGATAATTTTTTTCCATCGCGCGCGCTCATTGGTCAAATGAAATTGCGCGCGCTTCCCCGGCGTCTTATTTCCTGCTACGCATTTCCGTCCTTTTCCACGAAATCACTGCCACAAATTGCAGGAAAGCGAGAGGAAAGATGTTAAACATCAAAAATGTTTTTGTAGAAACAAATTAATTCACAGGTATTTTTGACTTTAAATGGTATTAATTATCAAGAGTGGCATCTCATTTTCAATAATATAACAATATATATATTTTTTAAATTTATGATTCAGTTAAATAGTTGAGAATTGTCAAGATACTACTATGGAAATAAATAAACCAAATAAAACATAATGATTTCAAGAAAATTATACAATAACAATATTTAAATTAATAATATCAAACAAAATTAGACTTCGAGTCTGTTACAATAAATTTAAATTAGTAATAAACTTTAACTCTTTGTTTTGAAAATTTGATTAATTTGAAGAAGAATTTACAACGGATATCAATATCATCATCACTGTAAAATCTATTACTCTGTGAGTCCTGACCTCCTCAACACCAATCATTTCTTTCAACGATCTCAATTTTGCGCCGATTCTTTCCAGTTGTGGATCTCTTAGGAAGACATAAAATAAAAATTTCTTACCATTCTCTCCTCATATATTTGCTCTACATGACCAAACTACCGAAGTAACCTTTTTCAAATTCTGTTGACTATTTTTATGTTAATTAAAATTATTTCATTGTATTGATAATATTATATTAATAATATTTATAATAATATAATAATAATAATAAAAATATATTACCGTAGCATGGTCGACATTAAAATTTCATTTTAATGTCGACCATGCTGATAATTATTAATAGGTAAGTAAGAATCCAAATTTCGTATCCTGGATCCTGGCATCCCGATAAAGTATGCATTATTTATGGTTTTTATGTATTTATTAAACCCCATTCCCGGAGATCGGCAAGTTAATTCTATTTTCAAGGAACAAGCGTTTGTATTAATTTTAACGTAGTGAGAATATTGATTAGATATAATAATTATATAATAATTATAATATATTATATTCCATTTCGAATCTCTATTCAAAAAAATATATATTTTATAATTTTCGCTATTAATTTTGGGATATCAAAATCAAAATAAATCAATATCAAGACCAAATTGTTCAATAAACTACCACCTAATGTGAAGGAAGTAACTAGTCTCAATTCTTTAGGTAGTTTGAGTGCACAAAATGTGAAATGTTACTTTACTATATTTATTATTATTATATTATTTTATGTTTTTAAAAAAGTTTATATACTACATGTAAAAATGTATTCTTTTGAAATAAATATAAAAAAACATTCAAACAAACAAACAAATGATAAAACTCTCATTGCTTTGCTATTGTTGCGGACATTATTCATAACAATGTTACACATAAAAATTATTACTTTCCAACCTTGCATTTTCATTTTTATTTTGGTTTAAACATTCCGTATTTATTAAACTGATTCCGGGATAATCACGAGCAAATGTCAAAATCTGTGAGTCGAATTCGCGTGTTAAAACTAGTACACAAAAAACAGAAATAGATGGAGTGAGGTTTTGCATTTTCTGCGTACGAACGCCCTGGTACAGATGGTCGCCGAAGAATGTTGACTTTTTGGAAGCTGTTTCACTTTACACCTCTAAAGGTTGCGTCCGCGTGTTGGTTGAGCTCTGAGCAATGCTCGTCGCATTCTCCCAATGGAATTAGTCATGTCTGCGACACAGACGAAAGCTGCAAGATCGCTTACTGGCTGACTTTGGTGAATGGATGGCTTTAAATCAGTCCTTGTTAGAAGAGACTTTAAATCACTTTCAATAAATAGCTAATGCTGTAAGCATAAATTGGTAGAATACAAGATATTTAGTCGTACCATCACAATACTGTGGATCCTCAATATTTGGCAATGTTGATGTAAGTCCTGTTTTACGTTGAAATTTTTGTTTCATGTTCGCCCGAAAAGTTGATATTCATCTCACCTCCTCGCGAGTCAGTCAATCTCAGCCTAACTAACATCTGTAAAATAACAATTGTTAACAGTAATCATTATTACTCCATTTATATTAACTCGTGGTGTCTGCTTGCTCGCTTGCTTGCCGGCTTGCCGTCAACAAAAACTTTGGATCGATTTTTGACCCTTTTCCCATGATCCAATCGAGCTGAAACTTGGCAAGTAGACTCGTGGCGACGATCAAGAAGATCTGTCAAATTTTTGTTAAAAAATAAAAATTATAGTATAATTTCGGATTTTTAAAAATTTTATTGGTTTTTTCAAATTGGAATCATTAGAAAAGTTTGATTAGCAACGGCGCGCCGCGGCGGCCCAATAACATCGCGGAATATTTTCTAAATTTGAATTACTCCGTCGGTATACATAATAGGTACTTCACTACGAATTTCGAAAATCTAAATTGACTGACAAATGTTTTTATAATTTAATCTTCAAAGCATGAAGTGTCTTATCAAAGCTCAAAACATCTGAAATTTTAGAAATATATTAAATTACTGTAAGTTTAGTGTTATGTTATATGTTTTAATTCGTCTTTAATTGTTATTATATTTTACAAAGAAAGGGAGTATAATAAAAACATGGTTTTTATGGGATACTTTTTTTTTCCATCCGCCCAAAAGGTTAATTTATGGTTAAAATTTAATTTATGTATGCTCGCAGTATATTTACTGGCATCATGAGTATATCTTATTCATAATGAAAAAGTTATTAATACGTAATTAAAATGTATGATGATTTCAAAAAATCAAGAAATATCAGCTGTCAGTTCTGTCACGTGAAAGTGTGTATATAGTTGAATATTTTCGATCGTATTTTCGGTTATTTTTAAAAATAAATCAAGGTTAAAAAAAAACTTTTTCCAGATAAATTTTTAACGAAGTATTTCTTTTAATTATATATTTAATATTAGCCTACGTTGGATGATGGCAGATACTTACGCCAGCGCCAGTACAGATTTCAAAAAATATTATATATTGTATTAAAACATTACATTGTGAAGTAAATATTATATCAGCAGCGACGAATTTGTTTGTGTATTTTCCGTTACAGTGAACAAAACGATAAGTTATGGATATCGCTTAGATTCAAGTTTAATATTATGTTTCAGTAGGCCATTATGTTCATGTTTACACATGGTACACAAGTCTTTTAAGACTTGCGATTTGATTAAAATCCAATGTCACTCCCTCATCGCAAAATTGCTTCAGAATATATTTTTTTGTTGTTTGATATATCGGTATTTACATAAGTTTATGTTTATTTAGTACATATAATAAAACACTTAAAAAAGATTGACTTACTGGAAAATGATTTATCGGCTGGTTTATTATATATTCATAAATAATAACAATAGGTATTAGTATATTATTGATGGACTTGGTGCATATATTTGGGGGTAATTTGTGATGATCATTTAATTGGATGAAAAACACTATGTTGCCTCTACGTGAGTTAAAGAATATTTTTATATTTTACTTCTTAAGTTTCGAGAATAAGAGAATCTCTCATCGACAGGTGAAGTATTAAACTGACTACTTATATCCAACTATATTTGAAAGTAATCAGTTAGGTACTTCAATAGTTATCAGTATTAGCGAAAATTAAACTGTATTTCTAAATATTTTTAAACTATTGCTAGTTGACTGGCAAACATACAACATCAATGATATAAAATGCATTATTATTTATTTTATTGTAAAGGAAATACTTAATACAAATTATATTTAAAACAATCACAATCTACCTTCATGTTAGATATTTAGTGTTTTTCTTCTATAGAAGCGAGCGCTTGTGTTGAGAAGAGGATTATCATGATAAAATTATATAATTTTTATGTACGTACATACTATTTCTGTTTGGGAACTAAATTGACAAAACCATTCTTTATTTTATTATTATTACGTAATAATTTCTTACTGTTAGCTATAAAGAAATTCAAATATAGTTTAATTGAATAATAAAAAATTAATATAAATTACCTACATACAATTATATATTATATTTAATATAAATTATATATAATTTATTATTAAGATTTTTTTATCCCTTTAAAACAAGTGATAAAAATATTTTTTTATGGTGGATTAACACAAGGTCTACTAAACACTAATTTAATTTCGTTCTGCTTAATGCTATACCAGATTCATTATGTTATTGTTGTTATGTTGTTTCAATAGGTCCTGTCAAATTTATTACATAATATGAATGTATGCCAGTTTTATAACGTTCTATCGAATGTATGTCAGTTTCAATAGGTTCTGATAAATATATGCTAGTTTCATTATGTTCTCCTAAAGGAACCCCAGTTTCAATGGGTTCTGCGAAATGCATACAAGTTGCATTACGTTCTGCTAAATGTAATACATGACATTATTATCTTTGAAGGATCGTGTTGACGTCTGAGCGTGCGGGGATCCCCCTGTCCATCGCCCTCACCCCCTGCTCCGCCGCTGTCTCCTGGGCTGTCCACTACACTCCATTTAATTATTCCACTGCATCAGGTAATTAATAACTGTATATTTTATTATCAAAAATACACCTATACTCAATTTATACGTGTTTGGCGGGTTTGTAATTGGTGTACCCATCCCCTGTACCAATATTCTGTAAACCTTAGTATACATCTCTCAAATTAAGAATCATAATCGAACTAGTATGTGTGCCGTGCGTACGTCGCACATTTTTTCGTTGTGTTGGTGCTGTATACCCGTAAACACCAACACATCGAAACCATGTGTGCGGTACGCACGGCTTACACATACTAATTCGATTGTCTTTCATAAAAGGAAAGATGTATACCAACATGAAAGTATTGTATAATAACCATGTTTTCTCGGCCTGTGTTAGGTACTACATTTGCTTCTTAAATGCGGACACACTTTAATACACGCGACATCACACTTTGAACACCGGAAAACCATCCTTGTCTGATGGGAATCTTTCTTACACACTACCGCGTTGTGGGATCTTCTATCTACTAATGCGATACACCAACACTTACCCGCCAAACATGTTCAGCATATTATTATTTCTTATTTTACACACCGTACTAAGATACGTAAAATATTTATATAGCAAAGTACAACTATGATAATAATGTAGATAATAAGTTTACCAGAGCACTAGAATCTTGAATAAACTAAATATATGTCCTTCAAACGGATAATGTACACCCAATTATTTGTTACACGGTAGGTACCTTCCAATAAAAATAGTTTAATAGTAAATAGTGTACTTGGACAAATCATCCGTACACAAAAGGCGGCAACATCGCGCTAGAGCCAGAGCCAGAGTTGTTTTAACAGAAACGACGTCACTGAAAGCGAAACTTATGTCCTTCAAACGGATAATGTACACCCAATAATTTGTTATACGGTAGGTACCGTCCAACAAAAATAGTTTAATAGTAAATAGTGTACTTGGACAAATCATCCGTACACAAAAGGCGGCAACATCGCGCTAGAGCCAGAGCCAGAGTTGTTTTAACAGAAACGACGTCACTGAAAGCAAAACTTATGTCCTTCAAACGGATAATGTACACCCAATAATTTTGTGTTACCCGGTAGTACCTTCCACAATAATAGTTTTAATAGTAAATAAGTGTACTTGGACAATCCTCCGTACACAAAAGGCGGCAACATCGCGCTAGAGCCAGAGCCAGAGTTGTTTTAACAGAAACGACGTCACTGAAAGCAAAACTTATGTCCTTCAAACGGATAATGTACACCCAATAATTTGTTATACGGTAGGTACCGTCCAACAAAAATAGTTTAATAGTAAATAGTGTACTTGGACAAATCATCCGTACACAAAAGGCGGCAACATCGCGCTAGAGCCAGAGCCAGAGTTGTTTTAACAGAAACGACGTCACTGAAAGCAAAACTTATGTCCTTCAAACGGATAATGTACACCCAATAATTTGTTATACGGTAGGTACCTTCCAACAAAAATAGTTTAATAGTAAATAGTGTACTTGGACAAATCATCCGTACACAAAAGGCGGCAACATCGCGCTAGAGCCAGAGCCAGAGTTGTTTTAACAGAAACGACGTCACTGAAAGCGAAACTTATGTCCTTCAAACGGATAATGTACACCCAATAATTTGTTATACGGTAGGTACCGTCCAACAAAAATAGTTTAATAGTAAATAGTGTACTTGGACAAATCATCCGTACACAAAAGGCGGCAACATCGCGCTAGAGCCAGAGCTAGAGTTGTTTTAACAGAAACGACGTCACAGAAAGCGAAACTTACGTGCGGAACTTTGTAATGTGAACTTGAGCGATACAAATTACGTGCATGTATATACCATAATTGGAATATTCTCAAGAAATATTCCAGCGATTTAAATAAAGGTGAATTACTGAATAGTGCTCCAGTAAAGTCCATGTCCTGCAACTTAGACTAGAAAACGTTTGGACTTCTTTCAAGATTTACATTTCGTCTCCCACCACTGCAAATCAGTAACAATAATAATATTTGCAACACATAACACTAAACATTTTTTAAAAATGTATTGTTTCAGATGTAAGTTTGTAGAACTCCATAAATTATCTGAGATTAATTTTCTGAGATTTCTCAGAGATTGATAATGCCCTCATGAGGCGAAATTTATCTCAGAAAATTAAAAAAAGGTAGAACTTAAAAAACAATTGTTTTTATTTTCATACCTGTGACTAGACATCTTCATAGAGAAGAGCATATTATTAATGTAAGCTTTTCTTTAAGAGATATTTCATTTATTTTTGCATTAACAAATACAACTACTGTTATTTTTCAGAAAAGGTTACATAATAAAATCATATCCTAGAGCAAGATTGGTTTTAATATTTCACGTACACAAAATATTGAAACGAAATGAAAAAATGTGTAAACTTTTCTACTTGGAATGGCCAGTTATTTATAATAGTGCAGAATAAGCTTCTACGTATTTTGTCCTACAAAGCTGTTCAACACAGTAACCTTTACAGCTACGGGGTTCGGCTTGCCTTTTTCAAGATGCAAGCAAACTTGAGTCCTGACGGAAAATTTCCGATCTCGTTGTGCTACACAAGACTCTCAGTGGAGCTATTGATTCTCTTTCTTCATCTGACATAAATTTGCATGTTAAACCCCGTATAAGAAAACCGGAGTTCTTTAGAATAAGCCAGCACTCTAATAATGTTGGTTATTTTTCTCCCATCAAAAGAATATGTCGTACTTAGATGACATATTATGCTGACCGTTGATTATGTCGATGTAGATATTTTTGCAGAAACCCTATTATCATTCAAAATGTCATTCCTACACAACATCCATTTTCTTGACAATAACCGAAACCCATAGAACACATTAATCAATTATTTTGTGACATATTTTTTCATGTTCATATTACATAAATATTATAAAATATACATTATATGCATGTTTATGCTAGAGCAGATTGAAGACACTTGTAATAGGTGTGATGACAGTATTTAAGAATTAAATAATAAGTGACTTTAGAGAAAAAATATTTTGAAGTTTTAATATACACATTGAGATTAATAAGATTTTCAATAAAATAAAAGTATAAAAATATGCAATCCGCCATTTTAACTGAAACACCGGTCAGAGCGAATGACGTCACGCCTCAGTACCCATCACCGTGTCTTTAAACCGTTGCCATAGACACAATGCAATGTTTACCGAGGCTTGACGTCACGTAGACGAAATGACAGCTGCGGGCGTTTTTACGCGAAATTAAAAATATGTAGATGAAAATGCAATTATTTGCGTAAAAACTTAGTTTATTACTGAAATAATGTTATTTTCGGTATTAGTGGACCTGTACCTACAATATAGAATGTTATTTCAAAATCTCATCATGCCAAAAAGTCATCATGCCTATTGGGATAATGGGCAGAGTCTTAATTAATAATGTAGAAAAATGCAATTATTTACGTAATGACTTAGTTTATTACTGAAATAATGTTATTTTCAGTATTAGTGGACCTGTACCTACAATATAGAATGTTATTTCAAAATCTCATCATGCCAAAAAGTCATCATGTCTATTGGGATAATGGGCAGAGTCTTAACTAATAATGTAATATTCTTTATGTATGATGTATCCATTATTCTGTTAGTGTCTCTAATAAAATAAATACTCGTGGCATCTGCCGGCCAGCTAACAGGCGTGACCCTAATGAAGCGGTCGTCATCCAAAAATGGAAAAAAAGTATCTGTTGAACAGAGTAATGCAATGCGTTGACCGATACTTCATTAGAATACTGATCTCCCCAGGTCAGTCATCCTGCTATCCTGGACCGCACCACTTAGCACGCGCAGTGCCGTGATGAGATGCGACCTTCGGAATACCTTAACCAAATCATCCATTATGTAACCAACCACCTACCATAAGGCTCTATCGGAGACAGTGCTACCTGATGAATTGCACGTTCTAGAATCTGTGTAAGATATTATCTATTGGCTTACTTTACGTGATTTGTGACGGTCACTCGGGACTATTATATATACTGTTGGGTGTTGTGTCATAACATAACATAAGTTGTGTCTGTTTTTTTTAATGAAGAGGAAAAAACAAAAAAATCATTCGTATACTCATGTACGCGCGGTAGAAGTTACACTTATTAACCAAAACAAAGACAAAATTATATATTAATGACTGTCGGTTATTGTCGAGTTTGTCGGCAAACAAAAACTTTCTTAAATTAATGGTTCGCGTCTTAGATAAGCCCTGCTCTTAGTCTAAATCTAATAATTTCGTTATTTGTCTATCCTGTAAGTCCGTTACTTTCTCGAATTCACGGCAAAATATAAATTGTTGGAAACAAAAAAAAAACAAAAAAAATACGGCCGGAGAGAGACTCGAACCTCGACTAGACAACACAGTAATTATCGCTTCTCCTAACCTGTCAAAAATATACTATATACAATTTAGATTAAATAAGCGGTATATATATTATATTTTATTTTATTTATTCGTAAAACCAACAGCTTACAAAAATTAAATAAATACAAAGAATGTTAAACATAAAAGCCAATTATATATTTTCACTAATTGTTAGATTAATTTACACCTTCTGTGTTTGACGTTTCACAGGTTTTTTATTATGTTCCGTGATTTTTGACGGACTAAGGAGAACCGGTGGTGGCTATGTCGGTTAGTTACTTTGTTGCTATTCATACAACCAAGGTTCGATCCATTCTCCAGCAGTGTAATTACGTTTTTTAGCCTTGAATTCAAACGAAATTATTATATTCAACACTAATTTCAAGTGCATTCCGTGGTCTCGCATTTTGGCTACATACTTTCACTACGTGCCTCGATAACTGCTTTCGCTACATGCCCCGCTACATGCATTCCAGCTACAATGCGTACGTTGCGCGTGCGCAATTTCAGTTACAATAAAAAATTGACCCTAAATGAGCCAAAAGATAATAACTTCAAAAAAATACTACAAACTAGTCAATAATGTATGTATTGTCACGTTTCATGTAATTAATTACTGATTAATTAATTAATCAAACGTACAAAATTACACATCACTATTTGACGTAACGCTATTATTTAAATTAAATTATTTTGTAAATTTATCACACGTAAATAGACACTTTATAATCGTTTTAACACTTTATTCATTATTCACTAAAACATTCCATCCAATTTCCGCATGTACTAGCTGTGCCCGCGCGGCTTCGCACGCGTTGATTTAGTACACTGTTTGGATCGTCATAGAACTTTCGCGAACCTTCTAGAAGATTCTCCTTCCAGAACTTTCAAGAAATTTATCGAATGTACAGGAACCTTCTAGACACACCGACACATTCCGCCACTCAGTTTAGAACCTTATAGAACTTTCGGGAATTTTCTAGAACCTTCTCCTTCCAGAACTTTCTAGAGCTAGAGCAGGTTTTTCCGGAACTTTCTAGACTCACCGACACAGTCGGCGTGCCTATTTGAAACAATCTGAAGCAATTGCGGCCTTCCCATATCAAAACAATGTGCTAGAAGGCACATTTTCGTCACCCACTCCCACCCACGCACAGCCACCCCCACCAAACTCGCATATTTTCGATGTGATACCAAGGGCTATCCACCACCATAACTATCGGTGGGTGTTTTGACTGGTTGTGGAGAAAACTTGGCGGGTAGGGAAACACGGATTTCTTTATATATATATATAGATATATAGGATAGAGATGAGAGAGAGAGATAGATTGTGGTACCGAGGAGAGAGAGAGTATATATCAGAGAGAGATAGAGAGAGTAGAGCAGAGAGAAGATATATATATATATACTATATATATATCTATATTAGGTACTTACATATGAAATTGGAGTTTTGCCGTACTGGCAAATTTGATCTCAAATATCTTCTCTTTGGTTAGGAATTCCAAATCCAAATTTATACAGCTATTTACTCATGTATTTGTGTTTTGAAAATTATAATTCATTTGTTTTTTCCTCAATTGTTTTTTTCTTTGCGTCACTCAGTTTACAAAATGAAAAACTTGAAATATCGCGTTATTTACGAGTACGAGTTCCACCGTGGCACCAGTGCTGCAGAAACGGCTCGAAGGATTAATGATGTGTATGGCGACGGTGCCGCAAAAGAAAACACAGTGCGTTTTTGGTTCCAACGTTTTCGTTCTGGAAATTTCGACCTGCAGAACAAGCCCCGTGGACGGCCGGAGACCAAAGTTGATAATGAAGAATTGAAGGCTATTGTGGAAGCGGATCCATCGCAAACCACATCCGAGTTAGCTGCAGGCTGCGGTGTTAGTGATAAAACTGTTTTAATCCACTTGAAGCAAATTGGTAAGGTGAAAAAGCTTGAAAGGTGGGTACCTCACGAATTGAGTGAAGCAAATCAACAAACGCGCGTTGACTGCTGCGTTGCATTACTCAACCGGCACAATAATGAAGGGATTTTAAATCGAATCATTACCTGTGATGAAAAGTGGATCCTGTACGATAATCGGAAGCGCTCATCGCAATGGCTGAACCCTGCCGAACCAGCCAAACCATGCCCCAAGCGAAAATTGACTCCAAAAAAGTTACTTGTGAGCGTTTGGTGGACTAGTGCTGGTGTCGTTCACTACAGCTTTCTTAAATCTGGCCAGACGATTACGGCAGATGTCTATTGTCAGCAACTGCAAACCATGATGGAAAAGCTAGCTGCTAAACAACCGAGGCTGGTTAATCGCTCTAGGCCACTGCTGCTTCATGATAACGCTAGACCACACACTGCACAACAGACGGCTACCAAATTAGAGGAGCTTCAATTGGAATGTCTAAGACATCCACCGTACTCTCCGGACCTTGCCCCAACAGATTACCATTTTTTTCGAAATTTGGATAACTTCTTGCAAAGGAAAAAATTCAACTCCGATGGGGCAGTCCAAATCGCCTTCAAAGATTTTATTGATTCCCGTCCGAATGGTTTTTTTAGTAAAGGGATCGATGAACTACCTATGAGATGGCAAAAGTGCATAGATAGCAATGGTACATTCATTGATTAAATAAATATATTATAATAAAAAAAATCGGCTTTATGTTCCTCCCATACTAAACGTCAATTTCATATGTAAGGACCTAATATATATATATATTCATTATTCGCTCCGGATCATTTCGCTACGTAAGAATTTTCCAGATTATTCACTGTAGAAAAACATTAAAAACATCGATGCTACTTATGGTATCACCTGATAAATAAGTCTTCGGAAGTAAGTAGTACGTACATTTATAAGTACACGCTTATATAATATGTATATTATAATGTTCAAATCGTAGGGGCTCGTTTCTATAAGGTGGAATACGTTAAATTTCACACTTATATCTTACGATCATCGTGACCCTTGAACTTCACCCAAAAGCAGCACAACACCCGGCGCTTTTCCAAATTCAAATTTTACCTACCTACCTATTTTATTAACATAATTTATGCTGTTTCGATAAAAGACTCACATTTGAAAATTAAACGGTGCCAGATATATTTAGATTTATATTACGTTTTAAGTAAATTTTGTGAATGAGATCGGAAATAGTGAAGAGAATAAATTATTTAAATTCGAGCAAGCCTTCAAAGAGGTGGGAGTGGTTTTTGAGAGGGAATAGTGCTTCATTCTCTACTTCGAATAGCAAGAAAGCAAGTTATGCCCCCCAAAAAATGACGGGCCCTATACAGTTGCCTAACCATAAACCGACCCTGACGAATAAAATAAATAAAACAAATAAAATGAAATTTCATTGAAAAACTGAAAAGTGATTAATTTATTACACAACAGGAACATTAAAAAACCACCTCTATATCGAGTCTTCTTCTTCTTCTTCTTCTTCTTCTTCTTCTTCTTCTTCTTCTTCTTCTTCTTCTTCTTCTTCTTCTTCTTCTTCTTCTTCTTCTTCTTCAGCCTTCGTCTTTCCACTGCTGGATATAGGCCTCTTCCTTATTTTTCCATTCTTCCTGTTGTTGGCTAATTGTAGCCATTTCTTCCCCCCCACAGCGACAATATCATCAGCCCATCTCTTTTGAGGTCTTCCGATGCCTCTTTTATTTTCCCAAGGTCACCATTTCAGAACTCTATCGAGTCTACATATCTAATTTATCTCTGTATAATAAATATAAAAGTGTAGAGCATCAAGTGAATCTGATTACTATTACGTTACTGATGCACACACGATAGATTTTTACAAGATAGAAAAAGTATAAGACTTTTCGATCAGAACGGGAATAAATGTCTAATAACTAGAGAGAATTTTCTTAAATTCAATCTAAACGTTTCTAGAATACTAATTATCCAATTTCGTAATTCACTAAGTGGGTTCTAAAATCCTCTCGCACGTCGGTAAGTACTCGCGCCGAAACGTTTTGCTCGGTTATTCGCAACTGTTCACACTGGTTTATCTATGGCAATGTCGCTCTCGTTAAACGTCAAAATAAACGAAGGCTGAATTGCGCTTCACGGTGATCCTCGTATTCATAGGTAAATGTCTTTCTCGATGTTTCGATAACAACCCACTGGTTACGAGATTTGGATCATTCTAAAACCTTCTAGTACCTTCCAATTTTAGTGTAAAAGATGTTGAGTGCTATAAAATCGGCGTTACGTGTAATTCTTTCCGATTACTATCTCTATACAATATTATCATTTGGAAAAGTCTCAAGTGCAAAAAATTGAAAACCAGTTATAACAGACAGAATGATTAGTGTGATATTAGCTAACATTTACAGAATCGTATAAATCCCACAGATTGAGAATTCTTTCTGAAATGTTACACCCGCAGTCACTACCACCCAAAGAAACATGTTTACATTCACTCAAGGAAACATTGGTCAGAGCTTATATAACATACGAGTATTTGTTATTCTTGTTTTTGTGTATTGATGTAGATGCATCGAGAATACATCGCGCGACACACACCACCCGCATACAAATCGAAGGTTCCGACTTTTAAAAGAACTGTTTCTTGCTTTTTGTTGCGCCGGTAAATTGTCATCCAGGAATAAGCCATCCGAAGCGTATTTATCCGAAAATTTTGGCTGTCGCGAATTTATTTAAAAGCGAAGGCAGCAATATCCAAAAAAATAAAAAATCTTTTGAATGCATCCATCGAGAATTACTAATTTAAAATGTACTGAATTTCAGATTTTATTTATCTATCATGTTTCCAATTAAACCATAACTATGCATTATTACAATCCTCTTGTAAGGCGCTATATATTAATGTATTATACATTATGATTGTGCATTATTCATATATTTTAGAATCTTAAAATTCTTTAATATAAGTGACTGAAGTAGCCATTATTATTTAACTTTTTTTATAAAATAAATTCCGCTCTAAATGTGTTTTTTTTTGCATATTGGCTGAAATGTTTATTTAGTAAATGTAGCTACTTCAATGAAAGATGCAGTGTTTATTTAATTTATGACACAGAATTAGAAAAAATTACACTCCACATAATTATAGGGATTAGGAGGAGTTTAAACTCCTTCTCGCGTTGTGGCGAGTTGGATATAATAGAAAGTATACTGTTTGGAGGAGACATTCTACATATGTAATATTTCCTTCCATCTGTCCGTGTCGCCAACCATATAAAGACCAACTACAGCTATCCATTTTAAAATATAATATACAATATCCCTATCAATTGTATTTTTTATTAATTGACTTTTATCTCCTTCTTCTTACCTGTTTAATTTACGTCAATTCCGTAAGGTAAAAGTGTACGGTATTTTTTTCATAAAGGTAGGGTTTTATATATTTTTTATATAAGTAATGGTTAAAAAATATTCATGGGGAGCCTCATACAAAACAAATCTTCTCCCGATTTAAATTATACAACGTCTAACAATCAAAATAATATTAAGAAAACTAATGGATTACCCAATATACTTTATACGAAAAATTTAAAGCATTAAAATTTTTGTTCCAGTCCAATTATACAAATAAAATTAAAGAAATACACGCATAGCATAGCACGCAGAGCATAGTTTTGTAACTGACAATTCCACACGATAAAAACACATAATCCTACCACAAAATTGTAATGCCTCACTTGCGCAAAATACTGTACATATCTAGGGAAAAAATATTTGAACAGCCTACTGGATAATATCAGAAAGATTTCAGACAAAAAATGTCGGCAAAAATCAAAGACTTTTTTGTACCAAAATCGTATTAAACTACATAATTTCAACATAATCTTCTTAACACTAGCGCTCGCTTCTATAGAAGAGAAAATATTCTACATTGAAATTGTGATATAAATAATCTTCTTACAGTGCCATCCATCGTAGGTCAGTGATGGTTACGCTTTTTCCTTACGTGATGATTTCTACCAGTCAACTTCTCCCGCAAGCAGCGTTAACGAACTTCGTTTCAAAAATCCTATTATTATATGTATTAAGAATTCCTTCACAATTAACGGATTTTTTTATAAAAGCACATTTATCATTGTTAATTTCTGTTCGACAAAATACGAATATTAAGTAATGAATAATGACCCTTCCGAATGTACTCGTGCCCCGACGTCTCAAGGTCTAGCATACGCAAATGTCACTTGTTAATTGCTAATAAGTGCACTGTTTGCCCAAGAAATGCACGTATCCTCGAGAACGGCTGACATGGGTGTTGACGGAGGCTGTCGACACCGCCGAACTGAAGCATTTCATCAGCGACCGGCCGCTCTTTTCCATTTGTGATTATTTGTCCACAAACATTGCAGAAGTGGTTCTGGCTCCTCGCACTTTGTGTATTATTGAGGCACAAGCGCTCTGGAATTCAGTTTTCGAAAATTTGTCACGTAAATATTCTTACTGTTTTCAAATTGAGCTAACACTTGTGCTGTGAATTATTACGGACCAACATCATTGCCTCCCGGTTCGAACTCCTAGCCACGTACAGCAGCGAGCGCAGAAATTTGTCCACCTTTTAAAAATGGATTAGTGCAGGTGTAAATACATTCTAAAAACTAAATTTTTGTATCCGTTATCTTTTTCTACGTGCGTAGGGTCTCCTTCAAACATTGAGACCAGTATAGTCATAGCTTTCAACATGTTAGCAAGGATGGAAAAATTTAAGCAAATGAGTTTATTACAAAAAAATTAAATATTAACTAAAGCATCGCAAAAAGATATTTTCAGAGCTATAGCATGACAGGTTGGTTGCAGTAAGACTTCAGTGCTTAATTTTATAAAAAAAATTAAAGATTCTGCATGTCTGCAGCGAAAAAATGGTATCGGAAACAAAAAAAGACATCTTCCGCCGAAGATCGGGTATTGAAGCGATTCTGTTTACAAAATCGATTCAAAAGTGCTGTAGACATAAGGACAGAAGTTATCCATGCTAGTGGTTTGCCAGTTAGTGTCCATACTGTACGCCAAAGACTACGAGACAGCGGTTTCCATGCGAGGAGGCCATAAAAAAAGCCACTTTTGACTAAAAAAAATGCGTTTCCGTCGCTTAGAATGGGCCAAAAAGTATAAAAAAGTGAGACTCAATGGCGATGTGTTATTTTCTCTGATGAGAGTAAAGTGAACCTCTTTGGTTCAGATTTTATCCCAGGAGGACATCATTAAACAAGACATATTATAGATGTCTCATAGAGACGAAATTATATTTTTTTGGGAAAGTAGGTATGGAAGTCTTTTTTTATGTTGATAAGGCTTACGACCTATCGTACGGCTGGCTTAAGTGATCACTTTACACAGTATAACGTTCACCATTTCCACCCATGATACAATATCACATCTATCACAAATTTTTGAAAAGTTGTATATATATTTACTGTGTATATATATTTAATCCAGTACTTTGTTCTAGAAAAATTTGGACAAACTCAAAATATTCTAAATATAAAAAACTATTCTAAAACGAATTAAAAATTGAAATAGGTTGTTTTCAAGCGTATACTAGTGTAATGTTAATGGTTCGGTGTATTCTCATATGCACATATAAATGATGTTGCTTTAAATTCCAATCAAAAATGTAGATTAGGTACCTCACACACATGTGAAACAAGTTGTAAAACTTAAATGTATAAACAAATTCCAAACATTTCATAGATGTGGTATTCTATTATGGGTGTAAATGTGAACGTTACATTGTGTAAAGTGATCACTTAAGCTAGCCGTACGATAGAACATAAGCCCTATGAACACCCAAAAAAAGACTTCCATACCTAATTTCCCATAAAAAAATATAATTTCTTCTCTATGAGGTATCTATATCATGAGTATTATCTCTTCAACAATATTCTTTCAATATTCAAGTATTATATCCATACTATAAAAATACTTTCATTTACCATTGATTAATATTTCATTTCTTTATTTCTTAAGGGCTCAACAATGCAACACTCCTCAAGAAATTTAACAGCAGCGAAATGGACACTTTCAAAACAAGTTCTTCCAAAATAGGACAATACATTATAGAGGTAAATAAAGCTTATATTAAAAATAAAGGTGTTAAATTTGACATGTTCTTGTGTTTTAAAGTGTTTTCACTTTAAAAAATCTAATTACAATATATGAGTTTGTTTATTTGGGAAGTATGTTCGATAAAAGAGGGATGGCTGAGAAAGATATCGAGAGAAGGTTTACTGCGGAGAATAAGGTGAATGGTGTTTGAATGAACTTTCGAATAGAAATATGTATATCGAGGCATATCCAATAGAAATATGTATATCGATACACAATGGAATTCTGGTACCAACACTGATGTACAGAAGTGAAGCCTGAAGCTGACAGAAGAGGAACAAAAGTAGACTGAATACAATGGAGACGAGGTCACTAAGATGTATGTGTGGGAAATCCATTTATGATAAAGTAAAGAATAAAGATGTTAGAAAAAATGTAAAGCTGACCTTAGCGGAGTTGATAGAATTAAAAAAGGGTCGCTCGGATGGTTAGGGCATATTGAGTGAATGAATGAATGAGAAAAGAGTAGTAAGAAATACAAATGACGCAAGTGTTGACGCTTTGACGGCACCAGAAAGAGAGAGCGACCGCGGAAGACGTGACATAACTAGATTAACCAGATACTGGTGGATGGTCCTGTGGATGATGGACGACCTTCAAAAATCGTCGAGCTTGTATGCGAAGATGTATGAATTTGGATGAGGAGAAGGTTGTGCATCAGGATAGAGGAGTGTAACGCTCCACCTACCCCCGTGGAGAAACGATAAGTAAATAATAACAGATATTTTTGCGTTTATAATATGATTTTATAAAACCCTCATGGAGTGGAATCTTGAGAGCGATTTATATAATATATGATTTGCTTCGGGTGTAATTCTTTTAATTTATTGTTGATTTACTCTTCTTTAATTTTTTTTATTTGCTTTTCATCATTAGTGAATTTAGATTCTAATTATAATAAAATGGGTTCGATGTCGAGTTTTAATAAATAAAGAATCTACACTTGAACCCCATGAGAAATGAATTCTCAAAACTTTTACAATCTTAAATATCAAATAAATATGATCTATGTGGTTTGATAACCCAGAAAACTCTATACAAAAATTATCATAGTAATCAGCTGATTAATTCAAGGACATTTTCAAATATGAGGTCACTGGATCACTCATGTCTTGAGTAACATTAACTAGAATTAATATTTCCTTCTATTTGAAATTCTCACTATTTCTGATGAAGTTCCGGTTAGCGTTACTCATGGATAACATTAATAGTGCGTTTCACGAGTGCTAGTTAGAGCTATGAAAGAATAAAATAATTATTGTCTCATCACAATAAGGACAATAACTATCCACAAATTTGAAAACAAAGAGTTTTAATAATCTATCGATAATGATGGCATTTTGAGTGTAAGAATAATGAAATGTTATGTGTGACGTCATGGATTTCGTTGACCTCGTAATCCACGTACCGCACACTTGCGCTGTGATTTTGTATCTCAAATAACTTGTATTTTCTAATCTAATTTTGTTATTGTTGTTGTGTTGTTGTTGTTGATAATTTGATGTTGATAATTTCTCATGTTGATGTTGTTGATAATTTCTCAACCATTAAATTGTATTCCTTAACATGCTATCCTTTTTTCTATTTATTTATTTTTTATAATATTTTGCTTGAATTACGTGGTATTATTCTTTTTTATTTATATTTTAAAAAATATTCCTTTATAAGTATATTTCTACGTACTTTAGTTTAATTTTTCCGTAACATTTATTTTTTACTTTATTTTATTTTGATTTGGCTATTTCATTTCTTTTTCGCGGATCTCTATAAATAATTAGTCTACCCACCGTTTAAAATATGGTGTCATAGTAATTATACTGTTGAGATCCCTAAAATAAATTCATATTATTTTTAAAATTTCAAAGTGTAAGACTAGGACTGTGTTTAAGCGACCCAGTTGTTCTGAGAACACAGTTACTGGATTTTTTCCCCAGAGGGTCGATTAATTAATAAAGATAAATTATAGAAATCTCACAGAGTCGAACGTTGCATTGTGTAGAGTACAAAAACCATCCTATAAAAGGTCTCTGTGAGACTTGTATAATTTCTCTCGATTGGAAAGTAACCAGTTGATCCCTGATGTGAGCACAGGCGCGCGCGCTGGAGGCGGGCACCTTCCTGCAGCTCTTCGGCAGCTCGGAGCCGGAGCCGCCGCACGCCGCGCGCATGGCCCAGCAGCCGCGCATGCGCCTCCAGGCTCGACAGCGCCGCAAACGGCTCACCGTCAAGTGGGACCAGAGGTGAGTACTGCACTTTACGGTCACCTTGATCATATAGCAATCCAACACATCGACCATACACCACTGCAGCAGTATACTATTTCTGGCTAATGAAGAACAATTCAAAATATTGACTTCTTCTTTATCAACCTTCATCTCTCCACTGCTGGATATAGGCCTCTTCCATACCCTCCCATCCTTCCTTGTTGTTGTTTGCTAATTGTATCCATCTCTTTCCCCCCACAGCGGCTATATCGTCGGCCCATCTCTTTTGAGGTCTTCCGATGCCTCTTTTATTCTCCCAAGGTCTCCATTTCAGAACTCTGGGAGGCCATCTTGTAACATCCTGCCTTGCAACATGTCCTTCCCATTGCCATTTTAGCTTCGCTACACGATCCATGATATCCACTACTCTAGTTCTGCGCCTAATTTCGTCATTTATAATCGTCTGGAGAGATTCATGCTTGGAGTAAGCCTAAGAGATAGAAATAGAAATGACGAAATTAGGCGCAAAACTAGAAGGTCCAGTATTGACAATAATTCAAAATAAAGCATTAAGAATTATACTAAAAAGAAATCGATTCATAAGAATCGAAGTGATGTTAGAAAGCTTACAGATAATGTCATTTAGACAAATAATTAAATTTAATGTACTTCTGTTTATATATAAAATGATTAATAGACACAACAATATCTTTAAATTATTAAGAAAAATAAAAAAACATGAACATGACCACTGCGCAAGAAGAAAAGATTAAATAAAATTACCACTCCGAAAGAAAAAAAAATTGCAAACTTCTATGATGTACAGTGGAATGAAATTACACATATATGAAACTACTTACTTGTACTTACTTTTGAATAAAAATTAAATGTACTTATATCTAACATTGTATATATTAGGAAATATAAAAATTATTGTATTACCTACTTTAAGAATCACACACATTTGACACATTTGCTTTCTCTAAACAGCTATTATTAAAAAATAAATTCGAATGAGAAAATTTTATTTTTAGAGGTTAATCCTTCAATTCATCGCTCCGCAGTGGTCCAAAATGTTGGGTACCTAATCATATATTGTAGGTCTTCAGCACAACATTATATAATATTTCTATGAAACTAGATATATATTAATAATCACTTAGCACATTAAAAATTTTACAACAGTATGTAGCACTAATTTCTTGTTCGCATTCAATTATTTTAAATGGCAAAAAAAATGTGAAAACCTGTATTTTTTTGTTTTGTGGGATATCATTTCATCTGTCACATTTTCTAAAAATTGATTGTCCGATCATATTTAACAATTGACCGGTCTCACATTTAAAAATGGTGGCAGTCGAGATATCAAATACGTTTTAAAACCAGTTTCGTGGCCATCAAAGTATTAATTGCCGGCGCGATCTCGCTCATCCCGTACGGTCTTGCGCAGGTCAGGATTGTCAACATTTACCACTTCACATGGACTGCCTTCAAACTTCGAAGAAATGTAGCTACACTACAGTGTGACTGCTATACCTTTCTACTTAAACTATGTGTATAGTAACTGTATGTTTTATTATATTTTTATTTTTAACAGGCTGTCAACAGGTCGTTATTGACCCTAATAAATGGTCCTAGAGTGACAAAGTATAAATATTTTGTGAACATTTTGAATACTATACCATTACACAATATACATTTTTATGATTATTAATAATAAATAATGACTTAATGATAAAATAAATACAATTTAGGAACGAGTTCCAGGTTTTTGCATAATTCGCAATACATTCATCATAAAATAAATAATACCTTAATATTTTCACGGGACGTGGCTTTGGGAGGGAAGTGAAAACACTGGAAATTAATTTAGTTTAATTTATTACGAGTGAAAGTCCTGGAGACGGGTTAAATTTGAATACCGTCCTCAATTTTTTAATTAAGGACGGTACTAAAGACCCGATAACGACGATGAAAACAGGAAAAGTATTCATAATACGATAATAAAATAAAATATAGAGATTATTTAAAAATCGTTTTGAATAATTAACGAAATTGCAGCAATGAAATGTGATATAAGAGACAATGTAATGTAATAAATAGACGATGACAATGATTTTCGCGATGGTTAGTCTCGGATCCCCGATGCACGTGCGCCTTCGTTTTGCGCCTGCGTTTCCACGAAATTCCGCGTAAACGAACCAACAACAAAACATTCAACGATCCATTCAAGATGAAAGGTTTCGTCTGAACACTCGCAATCACCCCGTCGGACAAACGTACGATCGACGCGAGCGATAAACTATCCTAGCGCGATTGTGACGGCATATAAACTTAAAAATTTACACGTAACGTGTTTGAAAATTATTTTTGGATTCAGGCACCCACCTGAAAATTTCATGCAATCATTAATAAATCAAAATCGCTAAGCCGTGTCAAAAAAATTTTTTTTTTCAAATTTTAAAAATAAATGTAATAACATTAATTAACTTGTGAACTGTGCACATAGCACACACATACATACTTGATATTTGCACATAACCTTGACAATGATACATTCCACATGCGAATACAATGTTCTTTTTCAGTATGAGATAATCCCGGAAACAATTCCTTTCCACCCCTGTACATTGTTTATTTCCTTTATATTCTTATCTTTTTGAATTAATCTTTATAGACGCATAAAATTGTTGGCTCGCCCGGACGCTCAGACAATAAAACTTCCGACAGAAGCTTTTTTAACTTCTAAGCACTTTCTTCACCTCCATTAATCTTTACGGTATCATTAAAGTCCTACATAGTCTTATAACATATTGCATGAATATAATATTTTCCAAACGTAATACAATTGTTATATGGTCAATAAAATAAGCAAAAAGCATAGAACATGCTCGTAACAAAATTCATGCCGGGTTTTAATACGAGGTAAGGAAATATTTCCGACGATGAACCGACGACCCCCTAATCTAGTTATTGTACTTTAACCGGTTACACAATAACCGTTATTTGAGATTGTTTTTATTCTGATATGATACTTCAGCCCTGATGATGGATGCCATAATGGGATCCGAAACGTCGGCCAGAGAGTTCAGATACACATGGCAAAATATCCCATAAAAATACACGCAGAAGATTCTGAACGGCCGTGAAAACCTAAGAAGATTTTGTGTCTGATTGTATCGTTGATTTGTAGCTGATTTTTCGCAATTGGACGGGCAACCATCGCTACTAGGCGATAGTTATAACTCAATTAGCAATCATCGATACACCGGATGCAAGTCTCAAATACACTACCATGTGTAACCGATTAAAATAACAGTTTGATCACCACTACCACGTGTAACCGATTAAAATAACAGTTTGATCACCACTACCACACTACCCTAGTACTCAGAGACCGGAACCGAGCGCTGCGGCGATCGGAAGTCGTAAGCCCTGTAAAAACCCAATAAACACTTACTTTCACCTGCATACTTTCCCATATAAACAGCTTCGTTTTAGTGAGACTTCTATAATTGAGGATTATCCCTCTGTGTTCTTAGAACATTCTAAAAAAATATTTCACCGCATTCTGAAATAAGCAATATTGCTATTTCTATCTTTCTTTTTCTATTTATATTTTGAATATCATATACAGATTGTATAACATTGTAATGCCACCAATTTTGACAGTTTTGATAACGCTTTAAGTTTGACAGGTTTGCATTTAATGAAATTAATCAATTAGAAAGCTCATTATTCGCAATTGTGAATAACTTAACCTTTGTTAAATCTACTTTAAGAATTAAAAAATAAAAATAAATATAACTAACCCATAAAAACCAAAATAAGATTATACTCCCTTTCTCATTGAAATGGGTTTCGCGCCTACTCCACGCGTCGGGCTCGAAAATTAAACAATATAGAAATCGTTAAAATTTCGAAAAATTCAAAATCATACTATAATTATTGATTTTCTTAAACGAAAATTTGTTAGATCATTTTTATCGTCGCCAAGAGTCTGCCTGTAAAGTTTCAGCTCGATTGTATCACGAGAAAAGGGTTAAAAATCAATCTAATGTTTTTTCGGCAGACAAGCAAGAATTTAGAAAATATTCCACGACGTTATCGGGCTGCCGTAATCAAACTTTTTTTACGTTTTAGAGCTTTCTAATTGATTGAATTCATTAATTTCAAACATTTCTAACTTAAAACATCGAAATTGGCGGTAATACAATGTTATACACACCTGTCAAGATTGGAATAAAGATCTGACATCCGAATATTGCTATTTTCAGAATAGCACAGTGTGAAATAAGGAAGAAATTGAATACCCGATCTTGTTCAGTAATTATCACTTTATTTATAAACAATCCTCTGCGTGCGACCGTCAGTGCCCGAATGGCGTCGCCCGTTTCCCCCGCTTCCTACCGCATGCATTCATCTCTTTCACACTATCACTACGCACTCCTCATACACCACTCTATCACAATCATTGTCAAGATACAGAATAGCAATATTGCTTATTTCAGAATACGGCCGATTGTAATATGTATTTGCCTCCGATATTAATCTTAATGGGGAAATTTTTCAAGTGCTTTCCGTACCAGCGAACAATTAACGTCGACTTTAATGGGACGGTTGTACCCCGGTGCAAGTGCAGGCGTCGGGAATGAAAATGTGTATATTCGTCGCAGTTACAAATGTCCCATATATTTAGAAATTTCTCGAACAATAATCGCATTGTACGCTTTACGTGCTCCGTGCGAGGTGACTCAAGTCAAAGAACGCGCGACTCGTATTTATTACACGCAAAAAATAGTCCGAAGGTTGGTTTCGTTATACGATACGTCTGCACTGCACTTGTGCTGTTGACCGACTTTTCGGGCTGTTCTGCATCGTCATAATTATGACCATTTCATTCAGTCTTGTTCCAATTTATTCTTCTTCGAAATACTACCATCTAATGGTATATGGCAGTGTTTTTCAACCTGTGGGTCGCGACCCTCGGGGCTGTCGCCAAGTGTTACTCTGGGGGTCGCAGTCGCAAGCCAGGTTAAAGTAAAAAGCTAGGGTTGTAGGTCGTATGCTGCAATACAAGTACAATATTTTCGATGAGAAGGCTGTGCCTGTTTATTTTTTAATAAATTGTCAAATATTGATTGTATTTTTGAGACTAAAAGTTTTCTCAGGTTTTTACGGCCGTTCAGAATCTTCTGTGTATAGTTTTCTGGGATATTCTGCCGAGTATATGTGACCTCTCTGGCAGACGTTTAGGATCCATCATCAGGGCTGATGTGATGAGTGTGTGTTGAAGTGTAGGTTAAGTATTGTCTTGCAATACCGTACAGAAGTCAGGGTGTGTCGAAGGTTGTGTTAGGTTAAGTACTGGATTGCAGTACCGTGTCGAAAGCAGGGTTTGTGTGTCTTGAGACAGGTATTGTCAAGAATTTTTGTAGCGTTATGTCACTGTTTTGTCTACCGTCGGACCGTTTTTTATATATTTATATATACTGTATTTTTGAGACGTTAGCAATCAAATCAATTTAAAATTGTCTATTTCTCTTCTTAGTTTTTATATCTACCATTGAACACACAAGTAGGAAGTTGTGAATGAATCTAAATTTTAAAGCTTATCATGCTAGCTCTGGATATTCTTCTCTTTTCATAATTCAGAAGATGTCAATCGTTTGCGAATTGAATTCCATTTTAAGCAAGCCGTCAGCAGCTAAATCTGTAAGATTTTCCTTCATCTTCATGGATGACAGACACATCGGCCAGTTGTACTGACATATCCAAAAAGGATTTAGTATCCATCTTCCGAAAAGTTACTTAATTTTTAATGTTTTTTAAATCAATGACATGGTTTTATTATGCACCTGGGGGGGTCGCCAGAATTTTTTTACTTGTAAAGGGGTCGCGTATTTGAAAAGGTTGAAAAACACGGGTATAGGGTACGGTCTAGGGAAAATCATAACTAATATTTTAACAATGTCTGTTAGCGCAGGGATGTATGGAGCGCTTGTTAAATTCGACTTAAGCGAGCCCTTTGTTAAATTTAGAAATTATATCATCTAATCAAAAGAGTACCTAATTGCATTTCAGTACATAAAACTTTGTTGCCTTTTGAAATTTCTCATAAAACACATTTATTTCGGGTGCGTAGCAAAAAAGTCCTAGTCATTTTTTTTGTCTAGTCTTACAATGCTTAAAAATGCCGATGTTTTTATATAGGATGTCTCGTAGCTTGTGGTAAAAAGTTCGGTGGAGTCTTTTCTCTTTCAATATTAAATAGAAAACATTCTTTCCACATTGGATGAAAGGTCTACAGTTACGGAGATAAGCGAAATGAAAGTTTTTTTTTAATATTTTCAAATTATTTTTTAAACGTTGGAATGTTAATTTATCCTCTTCTTCTTCTACCCCTTATCCTATTGGGTCAGGGTCCCTGCACCGTATAGGAGGTTTCAACTCTTCCTTTCTTTTATTTTTCTTCCTTTGTCTCTGCTGTTTAGATATTGTATTTTCTTGTGAGTTTTTGTATTTATATTGTTAAAATAAAATCATTTTTTTGTCATTTTATGCCTATGTACTAAGATAGTTACGATGTGAAATCCCAAAGCGGTGCGTATATAACAAAAATTCAGCTTCAAAATTCTGCAATTACGAGTACTATGTCCCGTGATTTTTCGCGGGTTTACGGCTAGCGTCTCTTATAATTGACAGCCGATGTCAAGTGCAAAGCGTGTTTACGGTGCAGATTGAATCGCGAGGTTAATGAGATGCGGCCGGGTCGCGTCCACCGGCCGGCCGAGCGGACGCAAGAAGCGCGAAATAAATCACTCGGCTCATATCTCACGGCCGCCCATCTCCGGCGAGTGCGGTTCATTTGCACTCCATGAAAACATGTATTCGCTAGGGGACAAATAGCGCAGCATTCCGCGCGGCATGTCGTATGAACATCTACGTTCATGTTTCGGGGACAATGACGCGGTCATTTGACGTGTACACACCGGGACTCACATATCTTGTCGCGGAAATGTCACCCGATGAGGTTATGATGACAGCTGCGGTATCTATTTACACTTCGTCATTTAGCGAAAACGGGGTTCCGCGCAATTCGAAATGTTTTTTTGGGTCGCAATTTCAAATTAACGAGGTTTTACTGTAGTAAATTGAATATTATTAAAAACAAGGTCCTTTTTGCCAATAATTATTGTTTTCCACACGTCGCGGAAATATAGCCCTATGAGGTTATGATGACAGCTGCGTATCCATTTATGTTAACGAGTTTATCGAAACGTAAGAGGAGAAAAAGGTGGTGGATGCGAAATTATTAACTGCAAAGAGAAAGAAGGACGGATATTCTACGCGATCTTCGATCGATACAGCTCGATGAGTTCAAGAACAATTTCGTTTCCCCACATTGTCATCTTGACAGATACAGCGCATGCGTATTTACTTGTAAACATACCACGTGGTACTGACGCTCCGCGTAATATTGCAGTGAGCTCGCTCGGGTACCGTGCGCATGGCAACGTTGCCACGGCACATAGAAATGCCGCGCTTTGTTGTGCGCGACGTCGCGGAACAGTGCACGACGTTGCAACGTCCCGTAGACTCTATGCCGCGCGTGCTGTTGAGGGACAATTTGTCCCCTAGTGAATACATGGCTTGACTTACCGGCGCGGCGCACTGTCGACAGTGGCGAGAAGCCGGTCGCGGGCCGCCGGTGTGAGGCTGATCTGCCGCACTTTTTGCCGCCGCAGCTGCGCTCGGCGGGCCCGATGGCCGACGGTGAATAATGCGACAGTTTCAGAAATTACCGGGCGCAGCGAACAAAATGCACAATCAATTAATTAAGTAAACTATGGTCTCACAGAGACGAAGCTATTTATTGAAGATGTGTAAAGAAAAAATCTTACAAAAAACCCGGAATACTTTAAACTTTTGAGAAATGGAAACAAAATCATAACGCCTGAATTTAAAATAATCCAATTGCAGAACCACTATATTTATATTTATAAAAACACTAAGTACTACTCCCTATTGAGGTACGCCGCATCAATATCCATTCAGAACAAATTTAAAAACCTTCTTAAAATCCAACTAAAATTCATAAATTACTCATTATCTAATTATCTTCTATCACCACCCGTATTATTAAATGATTCACGTATGTACCTATAAACAAAATAAGAACTGAAGCTCCCTTCTCAGACTCGAGAGCTTCTCTTCACTGTTGAGGTCTACATGACTAACAAAAGTCTAAAAAAAATACCAATTTAATATGTAAATATATAAGATTCATGTTATGTATCTTGTATTACCTATATATAAAAATAAAAAAAAATCTATTCTAACGACCTGTATTAGCAGGCTTTAATCCAGTATTTTTTAGCACATGTCTGTTGGAGATAAATTAAACATTTAAAAAAGTTTTTACTAATTTACCAAAAAAAACACTATACACGATTTTAATTTGAGCAGTATTCTTTAATTCCCAATATTTTGCAATTTGTCACTAATTTGTGGAATACTTTATTATCTCTTGCTAGAATATACCTACACAGATACTCAGAGAAGTGGCTGCACTTATTTTCAAATGCTAGTTATGTACTGCGCTTAATTTATTGTCGCTGGTCGCACACTGAATCGCTGTGTCGCACATCAAATTTTAAAACGATAATACTCCCCGCGCGACTCTGGCTTCGCTTTTTATACACAACGCTTTGGTTTTAATAAGTTTGGAAATAATTCACAATTGTCCAATTAATCTGGATTCTAGCATGTCGTTACAATACATATAAAAATATTGCTAGCAAAGTAATCAATTATTGCGAATAAATTATGCACCCAGCAGATTATTTAAAATAGAAAATATTTTTTAAATTTTGGGGGGAAAGTCAACAGTTGAGGAGATAATTGCCATTAAAGTGTGCATTTTTTTTAAATATTTGTTTGGTAAAACGTTAGACTGTATAAAAGTAATTTATATTGAATATTAAAAATTAATACCGTTTGATACAAGCCAAATAAAATTATTAAAACCTTGCGAAAAAATCTGGTTCACATTTCTGCATGGTTTTATGTAAACGTTTTAAAATGCAAACTTCACAGCGGCTAGTCTCCGTATCTGTTGAAATTTTACTCAAGATGTAAAAAATATATCAAATTCAAAATTTAATAAAGAAGACTACCCCGAAATTATGCTACTCGCTACGGAACACCCTATACATACTATACTACCTTTATTTTTTCAAAAGTTAAGAAGATCTTAATAATTGTTTTAGGAAAGATTTTTAATATTTTTTCCCCAATTACTACATCACCGAGCTTGTCTAAATCACCAAACCAATGAGAGTTTAAAACTTAATAAACTTAAACTGAGAAATCGTTTTAAACCTCCCACAAACCAACAATAGTTCAAAACTTAACCTGTAAACTCACAATTATAAATTTATTCAATTAGTTTAAAACTAAAGAAATTTGAGTTTGTTTGAAAAATAATAAGCATTATTTTATAACGCCGGAAATCATTAAGTCTAGTTTTATTTAAATAAAATACGAATGGTACTGACATGTAATTTTAACAATTATTAAAATCATGCAATACGAGTATTATTAATTGAAACTGTCATGTCGACGGGTGCAATATCTCTATCTTCAAATATTAACTCGTACAATAAATTTCATTAAGTTCAGACAGCGCAGCGTTTCGAAAATATATATAAGCAATACTTTAAATTTATTTATGTATATTTCAGTTGCCTTTATTTGTTTTTTTTTCAACGTTACTTTCACATTAATACTAAAAGTACAATAATTGAGTCATAAAATCATTTTTGATGAATATATTTTTACGATCGATCCTGCTTTTTTTTTTTCTTTGTGGTTATTAGACATTTGATATCTTCATCATTAATTTCCTATATGTCTTCTTTTACTTGCTTTTAAAAACACGTTATGCCAGTTATCTTTTATATTCCGTTTCATTTTAAAACTAAAAAACATATTCCCAGTACTCTTCAAAGAACTCTTGAAATATGGAAATTCATATAAAATGTAACAATATCAGTGGAAATCATTATATTCTTCACACGTCACACGGGAGTGGAATTGCCATTATAACTCTCCTGATAGCAGATCGATAAAAACGATAAGCTATAGAAGAATCCACATGTTCAATATACAATAAATGCTTAGGATTTATTCCCTGCCATAATTCCATTTAATAAAATAAGTAAAAACTTAACCGCTCCTTCGGAATAAGGCTGTGGACCGCTGATCAAGTTATGAGACTGGTATTTCAAAATCATAAGCCAAGAAGCTTCAAGTTCTGATAAGTTATTCTTCATACTTGTAAGTATATATTTTGATTTATATCTTGCACTAGGAATTATTTTAAATTAATTAATGGTCAATTCTTAGAAATACCATTTTTCTTACGCAGTTATAATATTGTGTTTTGCAATTTATTATGATAATTGATAATGCTCGTAGCTTTTACTCACCATACACCGTCCATTTACCCACCGTACGCCGCGGTTCCCACGTCTGCCATAATAATTGTCGCCTAGCGAAAAAACTAAACTGCTCGGGAGTGGTCTGTGGTAATCAGGTAAACTAATTTTAATTTAAGGATTCAATTGGCATGGTTTGCGTTTCTGCCTATTTCAAAAACAGGCATACCTACATTATTTCTTTTCAATATTAATTGATCATACATAGCATCGGAAAACGCGTAAAGGAGAACTGACATACTACTTAATTCGATTGTCTTTCATAAAATGGAAAGAGGTCTATCTACTGTATCTAGAATTAGAAGTTAAAATAAAACGTTGAGTCCAGCTCTCAAACGTGGTTACTTCTATATCGTATAGTAGACTACTGTATATTGAGCTGATATAACATGCAAATCACACGGAGCATCTATTAAAGTAGAATAGTGTCATTTTTGAATTAACTATCAACCAACAGTGTTCATCTATGGTTACGTAACATGGACCCCTAACTAAAGAGAGGACCAACATTTTCGGGCCATGGAAAGATGCGTGTTAGGCATTACACAAAGAGATAGGAAAATATACACGTGGATAATAGAACAAACTAGATTAATCAACGTAATTTCATATACCAAGAAAGTGCACAATGCTTGAAAGACGGACAATCGTTAGAGGAATGCAAGGAATGCAATCATCCAATGATATTCGAGAGGAATCAAGAGACTAGCGCCACTTTAAAACCTGCTGAACTGATGGAATTATAAAATTTAGCGGTTATTAGTGGCATTGAAAAACGATGGATAGAGAAAAGTTTAAGATGGCCTTCATTGAGCAATGGATTAAAAATATCTAATCATGATAATGATCAACTGTCAAAGTAGAATAGTATTTTGTTTGTATCTACATCAAATTATTTTTGTACCAAAAACTGTTTACCAACACAATGACATTATTTGTCACCCCGTTGTTTGCGAATGTGATTATCATTAATTTTGTAAGGTTAGTGTTCCATGAAGAATAATGACCTCTTCAAAAACAAGTCATCGTGTATACTGTATCAATTTCGTATTGCAAATGACACTGAGAGACGTTGATGATGTACAGTAATACGTTGATAATAATTCAAATTGAACCATGTCAGCACAAGATTTTCACGCCGTGTCGATTTTTTACTCATGACACTGTACAGTCGGCCACTGACGAATCTGTTTCTATTTTAATTTTTATATATATTATTACAATGTAACAGTACATAGATGTGTTTGATTATTTTATGAACAGGAATATGATATAATATTAATCACAAATTAATAATTATAACGACCCTGTCGATGCTTTTAATCAGTTGAAACTTGTTTTAACTTGAAATTTTTGTTAAAAGTGAACAGTTTATTCTATTATATTAATATAATGGGCAACCACCAAAAAATTTCTGAAAATTTTTAAAATGGTTAAATAAATAATTATTACTATCAATATATTAAATTTTTATTAAATTTAAAACAATAGATCTTACTTCTTCAATGAACGGTTTATAACTTTGACATATTTAATAATTAAATAATACACCACTTGGTTGGTATTCACCGCTAAATTTTTCTTTATTCACCTCTACAAGTTTCGGGAACAAAATTCCCTTCTTTAGGAGGATACAATGTATACTAAAAATTATTACATGATCAATATATAGTTAACTAGTGGGAGGAGAGTAGGCGGAATAAATAGAAAGGGGTAGGGTAGGGGTGTTGTTACGGAATAATTAAGGGATTGTCAACTTTGTTTATAATTGGAAATTATTTATAATTGGAAAAATGTTAAGTATGGGGTTGTTTGGGAATTGAATTTGACTGTTTATTATATTATTATAGAGGTTAATATTTTTTCTTATTTTTAAAATTTCAAATCTATCTAATTGTCTATTATTTTTGTTACTTTGTAAAATTTGAAGACCTAAATTGATATCGAAAGTATGGTCATGTTCCAGCAAATCGTTTGCAAATTCCGAGTATCCATTGCTTTTTAAACATCTTAAATGTTCCTTAATTCTTTTTTCTATACTTCTCTTTGTTTTGCCAATGTAAAAGGCTGTACAATCTTTACATTCTAATTTGTAAATTCCCGATTTTTAATAGCGTTATCCTTATCCTTATTGTTTAAAATATAATTCTTTAATTTATTATTAGTACTAATTTATTATTAGTACTAACACGACTTGGTGTATACCAAGTCGTGTACTATTTAATCAATAAATTTTAAAAAATTAAACACTGTGCGCGATGTACACAAATGGTACAAGCGACAACTGACGTCAAGTGCTTTGTTGCATCACTATCTAGCGTGAAGCGGTCATACAACTGTGTATCGCTCACTTAAACATTGACATTTATCAGTACACGACACATTCTTGAAATGCCATGACCAAAAAATCAGCCTGGACATCTGTGTAGCTACATTAAACAACAGTGTGCGTAAACGGGCCGGCACTCTGAGCGCGCAGTTCTTCAATGGCCATCCGAGTTGTGTAGTCAAATCTTATGTAAATACACCATTGTTTTACACAAACAATATATTTTATTCCAATTAGATAACACATGTACTACTTTCTCGACATTACCATAAATAAATCGTGAGATTATGAAGCAGGCTTTTCTTTATCTGATGTCGAATCTCATGTAGGTACGCATTTACCTACTACATATCTCACCAGTTGAATATACGAGTTGACGTTTAATTTTTTTTAAATATTGTCTCACATTCAGGTTAACACGAACTGCATATCATTCAACTGCATATCATCAACACAAAAATATAAATCATTCGAAGGACTACACAATATCGATTGTTGCATGTCACGTGAAGATTTTAATGTCCTTGGAACCCATCCACTTTTGACGTGCAGTACTTTTATGTCTCGTAAAACTTGAAATGTTTTCTACAGTATTTTTACTTCTCGCCCATAAAAATTGTATATTGCAATTATCAATGCACCTACAGCGCAGTGTGGTAGTTTTTATTGGATTCTGGGGCGGGATATGTTTGCATCCAGTTTTCGAGATCTTGGGCCTCTTCTTCTTGGAATAACTATTTCAATACAAGCGTTTTTTAAGTAGTCGTTCACTGTTTCTTGACACGAAACAATTTTTTTAAAAAAATTTCAGTTGACACAGCAGATTTTGTCATTATTCTCCTTGGCTTCGCACTCTTTATTTCATGAGATGAGAGATCCTACGTACATGGATAAAATCTCTAACTTCTCGTTGTGTATCCATAATATTTAGCTCTCATCTAATCTACGCTTATGTTTATTCCAAAACCCAATTTCGACTATCAGTATTCTTTAATCTTGAGAATTAGTTCTGCTTTTGATGGTCGGGAGCATCTGGAAATCTAAGATTTTACAGCTCTTTACTACCTTTTGAATAATCTCCTTATCATTCATTCAATTCCTCCCTCATTATATTGTTTTATTGTTTATTTTACATTTGTTTAACATAAATTACTAATAACTCCACACTAGGCAAAACGTGTTCTGTGGCAGTTATTCTCACTTAAGAATTATGTAATAGTAACATAAAATAGTAGGTAATAAATAACAATAGTAAAGAAATAGAAAAGTAAAAATAAATATAAAAGTAGGATAACAATTTAGTTATCCTGCATTATCTATCTAGGATAGTTAGGATAACATTATATATTCTATATAAATTAGGAGACAGTGCAAAATTTTCTCGAACCCATTTGTACACTTGAAATATGTGACGTTTCTGTCGTGAGATTGCGAAAATATACGAAGGGTTTCCCAAAAACATCGTTATTTAAAACAGTCAAATATGCTTTTTTGTAGCCAATGAAACAGGTATACCTTAAACTCTCGGCTTTTCTTTACTTTTTATAAGTCATTTGTACACTTAGATGTGATCTAATATTTTGTACGTTTATATAGCTTTTTTATTAAAACTGCTGCGAAGGAACTCTCATTTCCTTCAGATATATTACCATTCGACTCAGTCGAATGCATTTTTATTAGCAATCATACACAATAGCAATCAGGGACGTGCAGTGAGAACAAGAAGCGTGACTTTTTTCTGAGCATATATTTTGAAAAGAAAACGAAATTAGAGATATACTTCGTAAAATTCCTATCACAATAAATAATATACTATTCAGATTTTAATATTTCATAATATTTTGCCATATAAATATTTAATTTTGATTTTTTTTCAAATATATGTTTAAATAAAAGTCATGCCGCTTGTTCTCATTGTACGTCCCTGATAATAATGATAATCAAATAATGATAGTCTCGGATATACTTAACTATTTGGGGAATTTTCTCTCTAAGATCAGGATACAGTATACAGCCTAGTCTAACCCCTTTGCGTACTTTGAAGACGCATTGTATACATATAGATATAGAATTATGACTACTGCGAAAGGACTTTCATTTCCTTCAGGACTTGATACAATCATGGTTCTTGAAACTGTGGGCTTCACTAACCGTAATGGATAAAGAAAGCGTTCGATTCCAGCCCGATAGACCCCCACGTGACGGAGTACTGCCTGGTGGTGAGCAGCCGGCGCAACTACACGTCGCTGTGCGGGGCGCGCGGGGACCGGCGCGGCGCGGAGCCCGGGAGGGCCAGGCAGCCCCGGCCGCCGCGCTTGAGGGCGCAGGGGGGCAACGTCAGCAGGATGGGTAACAATCTCTCGCTCACACTTTTCATTTCACAATAAAAAAAATTCTTGAAACTCGTATAATTTTTCTCTATATTTAATAAATAAAAAATTATATTGGATATGTATATGTATAGAAAAAATAGTTAGAAATAATTTAAAAATATGACAATAAAACTGTAAATAAAATAAATAGTTACATTAGCACACTTAGAATGAAAAACTATGATGACACTGAATTCCACTTTTTCAAATAAATTAGATGAAAATGTCCTTCGGTTTTCACGGCCAAGAATCTTCTAGTTTGACTTTTCTGGGGTTTCTACCGTGTACCCTATAATAGGATCCAAAACTTCAGGAAGAATCTTCGTAGAGACACGGCAGAATACCCCAGAAAACTCAAACCAGAAAATTATATTAATCACTTCGAAGGACACACGCAAGAACCGATTATCGAAAAATACATATATGGGCACATTGTTACTACCGGGACTCGAATCTGGAACTTTCTCTTGTCGGGAAAGTGAATTATTAATTACGCTATGTTAGCCATTAAATACATCGAATTTTCGACCATATACGTATGCGTATATGTGATTACTGTAAATAATATTCCTATCTGAAATCAAATAACTATGATCTAAATTATGTAAAACTGTCACTTTAAATTTAAATTGTATTTTCATTCGTATACCTACGCACATCAATTTTTTATATTTCTAAGTACAATCTAAAAAAAAACATAAATATTAATACAACAAAATATTATTTATTATTATTATTTTTTTTATAAATAGAGATGCGAACACGGAATACGTGTCACATCAATATTCTTACTATTTTCAAACTAAGCTAAACGCTTGTTCTATGAAAATAGGACTAACTTCCTAGTCTGGGCTGAGATTCGAACCCGCGACCATTGGATCACGAGGCGAGTGTCCTAACCACAAGACCAACATATAAAAGTATAAAACTATATAATATGTAAAATTTCAATTAAAATTGGCAACTTATTAAAATGTTTAACATTTTCTCACCTAATCTGATCTGCCAAAGCATTAAAAGTTCATTGCAGAGCTGAATCCATGTGCAGCAAGAATTTCATATAAGTCCACATCCCGAAACCAAGCAGAAATCTCATCGGAAAAGAATATCTTTAGAGATAATACCTGTAATAATAGAGATAATAAGTGTCAGATTATATAATCAGAACGTTTGGTTAGCTAAATTTGACTCGTCTGCTATTGGTCAGTGACGAGTAACTTTTCAGGCGGCAGCGGTGATCCGGGAAGCCACGGGGACATCTTGATATCCTGCGTGGGAGACAGGACCCACCACACCGTGGACAATCTGGAGCATGGAAAGGTTAGTCATGCACTCTGCCAGTGATCACTTTATACCAGGAAACCGGGACATTCGGAAGATTGTAAGCTTTTGCAATACAGCTTACGAGCGAATTTATGTGAGTAGAATTGACCAGTTGACAGAAATGAATAATGAGATTTCTAATTGATTGAATTCATTAATTTCAAACCAGTCAAACTTAAAACTTCAAAATTGGCGGCATTACAATGTTATACAATAACTGTCAAGATATATAAATAGTAATATTGCTTATTTCAGAATAGGTTTATTTATTGGTTTATTGCCACTATCGGACAGGAGAGTTTTATCCGATCTGATTTTATTATATAAAATTGTAAACTCGCATTACCACAGCCCTGAAATTTTGTCCTTAATAATGTTCCATGTACCCAGTCGAACTACTCGAGTGCCGACGCCTTTTTACTGTGACAATACTAGAACAAATGCTCACTACAACTCGCTAGTACCTAGAATACACAGGTTAGGTAACAATTATACAAACATAGCGGACGTGTTTGGTTCTGGCCTGTCACAGTATAGGGGCGCGATACTGAGAGCGCTTCATTCCGCCATAATGTAAATTATATACACTTTCTTTTTTTTGTTTTTCTCTCTGTTTATATTATTTTTGCAAATAACTGTTATATACCGACATATGTAAAAGCCTATTTAGGCGTAAATGAATGAATAAATAAATAAATAAATAAATAAATAAATACTGTCGAATATCTCCCTCAAGTTTGTGATTTTTTTGAAATATGTATATATACTGTGATCGCTCTTAGCAGTGTTCCTGTTCAAAAATTATTTTTTTCTTTTTAATCGTTTTATAAAAGGTGCTTTTATTTTTACCACAAACTTTTATCATAGTTCCAAAAAATAAGAGTATTGATGTGATGAAAAATCTCTATTTTTTAAAAAGAAACGTTTGATGGACATACAAACAACTACAAAATATTATTATCTTCCTATAATCGTGTGCTTACTAGTTATGCAAACCACAATGTATTTAACATGATATCGATTAAAGAATTACGTTTTGTTTTCAGATATACTATTTTAACCTATTTGCGGTGAATAAGCAGACGAACCTTACATTCCCTTACGGATCCACCATGTTACAATATGACCAAAGAATAAAGCAATCGAAGCTTAAGGACGGAAAACCTGAAAGTGTCAACCTAAAGAAACTAGACGGAAAGGCTGTCTTCAGGTTTAAGGTGAATTTTAACCCCTAATTTTATGATCGATTTTTTACTGTGAACGACTTCAATTGGCACAGAGCATGAAACGATCTTCTCCAAAAATAAGTTATCTTTTTTAATATTAAATTGTAATAAATTGTGTTGTTAACTCCTAGAATACACACGACATGTAGAGCAATATATATATAGAGTATATATACGTAGAGTGATTGGATTCCCACCACATTCCCGGGACCATTTTATGAGCGATTGCTGATACATCGGTCCTACTCATACGTCGCTAAGTGAACAATTTTTTCCGTACTGAGACTCTTAAAGGGCGTCCCAGAAAGGAGAAGCCATGCCAAAAATCCAATCACTGTTCCTCACCCACAAAACAAACTCTTTATTAGTATTTCAGACAAAGATACATGTTTTACAAATAACACCAAGAAACATAAACGGAGTGTAGATGGTACAGGTAATCTAAAAGAACGAAACAGAGAAAAGGAAGAATCATATAAAGATTAGCAGATTAAATACAGTTTTGCAATAAATAATAGAAGTAGCACCCGTATACAGCGGATTCTAAAAGAAATGATAGATAAACAAATGCAGATTACTTAAGGAACTGCTAGGAGTTGATTCGCGGATGATCGGCTGATGGGACCGTGGACTAGTGGTGTCTGATGACTGAACTCTGTTTTTTCCTTTTTGTCCTTCTACGATAGGGAGTGGATTGTTTTCTTCCTCCAAGTCCCCTTGCTGCCCTCTCCCACTAAACCCATCGATCTCCTTGACTTCCGCGCTACCGATTTTCAATTGTTTTATTTTTATTTTATATATCTTTATTCTTCTCTGATATGCGTTTTTTGTTTTTAGCATACATACGTACATATTTTTTGGAACATACATTGCTTACAGTGTTTCTTCTTGTTTTATGTGAGAATATATTCCAGGCCGGCAAACAAGCCTCCGACACCCTGGTGGTGTCTGTCATGCCGTGCGGTGGCGCCGTGGACGTGGAGGTCGCGGCGGCGGGCGGGCGCGCCGTGCTGCCGCGCAGACGCGTGCACTCCTACGGGCGCCTGCAGGTGCCGGCCGTGCGCAGCGGCCAGCGCTACCTCATCACCGTGCTGGCTGCCAACCGCGAGGAGCTGCGCAGGACGGACGCCGTGCAGGTAGCCCTGAGCCTTGCGGTTCATTTTCCTGGCCTTCGGCCACCGACTGATGGATAATAATGCGCCAGCACTTGTAATTTAAACCTAGACACACTGGAGTATAAAATTGCCACCTTTCTGAACTGATATTTCTGTAACATAGAAAAATACATTAAAATTAAAATATTTTTTGAAGCAACTATTGCACACACAAAATACGTTTTATTATCATTATTAAAGAGTGTAGGTTGTTATTACGGTCGTTAAATGTAAATGGTTACGGATATTTTATACGAACCGTATTTTGTTCCGAGAAACGATTCTCGACATTTCCTTGAAGTCGTATTCAACGTCATCAGGAGAGCGACCTCTACCCGCGGAGGTATAGGGCGGACTTTTAATGTTTTCAGGGGCGTAAATTATATGCACTTTGTTGTGGAGTATTCACTTCTTCTACGATAGAGGTCGCCAGTACGCAATATGTACTAGTTACGTCGGCGGACTTTTCTGGACTTCAAAGGTTGAATCAAAGCCGTGAGAACAGGGCGAGAGAATTCTCTTTAAAATATAAATAAAAAATAGTTAACATTGGAAACTTATTATTATATTTTCACATTCTTGATAGCAAGAAAATCAAAAGTCGTGTTGTAACATTTTTTTAACTGTAGAAACTATGTTTTGTTTTTAACATGTGATAGATTTATTGAATCCGTGAAGATTATATGAGTCACAATATCAACAGTGGGCTATGCTACACAAATCATATTTTACAAAAAAAAGAGTTAACATTTTGATCTTGGTAAAAAAAAAATCACAGTAGCAAAATAAATTTATTTTCTATTCACTTCATATAAACTTTATACACGGCCCGCTTTTACAGAACGTAAAAATTGGTCATTCATACCAAAATAAAATAAAAAAGAAAAATATTTTTGTAACATAGTCCGCTATTAACATCGACGTCTCCATGTAAGGACCCGTGTAAAAATGCCATCCACATTATTTAACTTGGCGCTAATATTTTGGGTATGGTTTGTTTAACGCCGCTAAATTAGAGGTACAAAGTAGCGAAGGGAAAAACTTCATTTCAAAATGAAGACTACAACACACACACGTTCACCAGTTTGAAGACTACAAAGTGTACACTACAATTGTAGTACTACGAAATGAAGTGAAGTAATGAAGTAATTGTAGTATTAATGAAGTGAAGTAATGAAATGAAGTAATTGTAGTATTAATGAAGTGAAGTAATTGTAGTATTAATGAAGTTAAGTAATGAAAAAATGAAGTATTTTTTTCCCAAATAAAAATTTAGCGAGCTAAAAAAAAAACCCAAATTCAAACCATGGGGGGGGGGTTGTTACAGTTTCCAGACATTTCTCCGTTTAGCTACATCAACTTCCCAAAAATTTCTTCATAGCTCCCAAAATTTTTCAAACCATGGGGGGGGGGTTGTTACAGTTTCCAAAGATTTCGCCGTTTAGCTACATCAACTTCCCAAAAATTTCACGTAAAAAATACACTATTTAAAATGTGTTTCTCATACTTTCAATAACTTTGAAGTCTATGTACTTTGTAGTGTTCGCTTTGAAATGAAGTGTACTATTTGAAGTTTATACTTTCAATAACTTTGGTGTTTGTAGTTTGTAGTGTGCACTACACATCAAAATGTGCGAAGTGTGCACTTCAATGTAGTGTAGTACTACATTGTAGTAGTGAGTACAGAGCGGACCCATCACTAGTACAAAGTAATAACAAGCCGCACGTCGCGAGCCTGCCTGCTGCGGTCCTAATTTACGCGACACTTCGCTCAAAGCGCACTCGATTATTTCTTACAAAAGTCCGTGCATGTGTGCTTTGATGTTCTCGCGAGGCTCTGGCTGCCAAAGCGGTCAGCGGAGCGCGCCTATTGGCCGGCCGCATCGAATATAGCCTGCACGATTTTTATGTGAAATGTTCTGAATTTTGTTGTGAATTATTTTAAAATATATTATGCTCTTTTAAAAGCTTCCTCCTAAAATTGTCACGAAGCTGCGTTAAAACAAACTTGATAGCTACGTTTAATAATTTGTAATGAAATAAAATAAGGCTATAAAATTCAACATCTGAACTTGTAACAAAATTCAGATGATGTTTGAAGAGACCAAAACAAAAAACAAAGATCTGTATACAAGGTGGGATGAGGTGAAACAAAAAAATTATACAGGATGTCCCATAACTAGCAGCGGATACTTTATTATATACTACTAAAAAGTTGAATCATTATGACAGTAACTTATATAAGTTATGAAAAATTCTTTAGCTTTAATACAAGTCGAATAAAATGGTAAAAACCCGTCAAAATTGAAAATATTTTTTTTTGCGGGGTTTTTATTATTTTATTTGAGTTGCATTGAGGTGAATGAATTTTTCATAATTGACTGTAATGATGGTTCAACTCAAAAAAAATGCAAACATTGATATTGCATATTTCCATTGATCGTGCTTGAACATCGTAAAGATTTTGCTACTAACTATGAGACAACCTGTATATACTAAGCACACTTATGCATTTTTATAGTTTATACCATCTAGAAGTAGTAGATTTGGTACGTAGTATTCACGTCTCGATGTCATATTTATGATTTATGAATCATCACAAACCCTCACAGATCCTGGCGACCACGAAGAAGAAGCTACCCTTGCCGGAACTACCGAGCCAGACAGAGGTGAAGGAGTTCGATTCTCTGAAGAGATGTGATTCCGTTACTATTGGTTGGCTTCCCTCTCCAGACCCCACCGCCACCAGGTACAAGCATAAAACAAACCTTATTCGCTTATCTCGCTGCCTTTATTAATAATATATTGACATCCAGTTTAGCGTAGATTCAATGAATTTAACCCTAAGCAAAGTTTCAACATGATTTATTTAATATTTTTAGCGTTCCACATAATGGCGAGTCTTCAAATTAAGCTAAAGAATAAGATTAGTACTTATAAAATATTTGCACATGGAGTAATTGACTAAAGCTACAGATACACATGCTTATTTAGTGGCACGTGAGCATGCGCAGTATCGACCTTCTCTAGGCCTTGCTTATTAGTGGCATGTGTGTACGCACATTGCTAGTAACGAGCAAGCCACTAGCCATACAACCGCCGGTTGATTTATGAGCATCCCACTAAGTGGCATGCCACTAATAAGCATGTGTATATGTACCTTAATGAACGTTGAGCTATGAACTGAATCAATGTTGCAAGTATCCCAGCAATCAATTTTGGATGAAATTTCCCTTTATAAGTAATGAAATCTTTGACACTGCTTCAATTAATATAGATTTCAATTAATAGCGATTGTATTGGGAGATATAATAATGCATAAAGTTTTTTGATCACATAAATTACAAGTGCTTCATTTCCAACAGTTGTGGATGAGAATAATTATTTTATTCAACCAAATGAACAATTATAAAATTTCGAGCTGTAGAATTAAGTTACAAATATTGTCGAATAAAACATTTATATTGATTAATTTACCAAAAATTATATACGTATTTGGTTAGAATTGTGTATTCATATACAGGTATCTACATTATACAAATTTATTTAATTAATTTGTACATTAATTACATGATTCATTATACAATTTCTTTAATTTAGGCGTATTTATCCTTTTCAAACGAAAAATGTGATTGGTTAGGCCAGAAAATACTCTTTTACTATTAAAAATATAACAATTAGAGATTTTTATACAAAACCGTTAGTCTGCAATAATTTATTACTATAAGCAATAATATTATATATATATATTTTGCTTGAGGTTTGCCGCGAGCGTTATTGTATGTAACAAAAGTAAATTCTGGAATATCTCGCGTTTCTGGAAATGGTCTCCCTGAGAAGACCTAGGCCGACGTTTCGACACGGTATCACGTGCCATTGTCAAGGCTAAGAAGCCTCAAGAGTTACGGACTAGCCGTACTTGTTCGCGGGTGACATGAAAGTCTCCCACTAATAAGCACCTTAAAACCCATAAAAAAATATTTTGAAAAAGAGTGTTGCAATAAATTGCAAACACCAAAAAAAACTGTGGGGCAAAATAATGTTTGACTGTTTGAGAGGAACTTTAAATGAACATATGAAGAAGATGTATGTGATTGTGTTAAAAATTTGGTTAAAATACTTTTTTTTTTCGTATTTTTTCTTTCTTGCCGGCATTTCAGTGGAGGTTTTCAGTGAAGTATAAGGAAATGTGAAATTAATGTTTGTATACAGTAATCTACATCCGGGCGAAGCCTGGTAGTAAAGCTAGTTAAAACCATAAAACGGGTAGTAAAGCTAGTAAACTATAAAGACAAGCTTTTTTGTATAGATTGCAATCTATGATTTCCTACGTTTGAAGAAGGATCTTTATTGTTTCTATTCATTTTATTATTATAAGTACTAGCGACCCGTCCGGCTTCACCCGTCACAGTTTTGTTTTTTATAGTTATAAACTCGTCATATCTCTTTAGATATTTGACTTAATGATTTGGTGTAAAGAACAAATTTGATCTGCGCTAAATGCTTAAGATTAGCAAGATTTAAAGTTTCATTTTATAAGGATTAATACTGAATTGATCAAAATTGATGGAAAGATAACCACTATATAGTTATACATTTGATGAAATTTGATAGACAAAAATCATAATATTGTTGCACCTTCTCTACCTTCTCTAGCTTCTAGACGCAAATGCCTAGATATTAAATTTCTTCATAATATATTAAATAATAATGTAGACTGTCCTGAGATATAATCATGGATTGATGAGAACTCGGTTATCAGTAGAATCATAAACTCATTCTTGCAATACGAGAATTCCCTTGGCTAACCAAGACTTATTCGCAGACAGAAAATAATAATAATAATATTTGGATAATTTATATAGCGCCGTTTTCGCGAATACTCACCTCAAGGGCGTTCAAGTATATTCTTAAGCTAAAACTCACATGCACATACACACACACACATACACACACACATTGACACACACACACTCACACATTCACATCACTTTTAAGGAAGTCATTTTATAGATATTATTGTAAGCGTCTAATAGATGTATGGAGTAGATATTATTCAAAAGCTTTAATCTTTTTCTTTGTTAAACATCTTCATTCATTGTAAGCTTCAATTCGAATAAATAAAAAATGAAAAGTATATAAAAATGGTTGGTGTAAGATATTCTTAAAAGATAAATCTATGCTACCACTGACTTTTTTGTAGATCATTTCATTTTAAACAATTCTTTGCTACACGATTTTTTTTTATCTCAAACTATCTAACTAAAAAATTTCGTAGGTTTAGGTAAATTCAGATTTTCGCACATTCATTCAATTTTGAGAGAAGAATTTAATTAATTACTGGTAAAGTCAATTACAGCTCGAGCGAAGAATTTTGCGGTGGCCGAGTTGAGAGAGCAAATCCTATTTTTTACATTACAGTATCGCATTTAATATTTTATAGACTTTTTATAAATATTTTTAACGGTTGATTAATTAAATTGAATGAAATTATTTCGTAGTTGAAATGGTTTTATGGACAGTAATATTAATTTTAATCGAATTTAATCATTCGTTCGAAACAAGCGAAGCAAATTGGTTTTCATCCAGGAATTTGGAGAAATGTAAGAAGCTTATTAAATTATGACAGATTTATATTAAAGTACTGTTTAAAAGTACATATTGATGGTACGATTAGTCGGAATCGAGAGTATCGGAACTTTTTTAAGTATCGAAATCAAAACGGAGAATTTTTAACCTAATTTCCTATACCGAAAACAATTTCTTGGATTTTTTTATACTTTTGCATTACTTGTCCACAAATTACTCTGATAGCTAAAATATCGCCAGCATGAAAAAGGTTTTTTTTATTAATAAATATTAAACTTTGTTTTATCACGCTCGTGTGGAAAATCTTTGATCGATAGAGTAAGGAATGAACAAATTAGACGTGAATGCAATGCTGGCTGTTATGTGGTAGATAGAATAAAGAAAGGAGTGCTGAGATGGTTTGGTCATGTGGAACGTATGAACGAGGAAAGAATGGTTAAGAAAATATATGAGACGAGTGTTGAAGGCAACAGGAATAGAAGGCGTCCACGAAAGACCTGACATGATCAGGTACTACAAGTATTGGAGAATCGCCCTGTTAAAAGCCTCAACAACCTTAGAGCATGCATGAGAATATGAATGAATGTGTGCCAAGATAGAAAAATATGACGTTCTCTATCCTCTATCCTCTCTGCCTACCTCTGCGGTGAAACGGCGTGATGGTTAGATAGTTTTAGTTTGTTCAACCACATAATGCACATTTTTATTAATTTTTGTTAAAAAAATATTTTTTAAATCTTTTGTTCATTATTTTAATTAATCGTAGTAAAAATTATTTTATTTTATTCACTATTTTTAAATTATGAGAATCGGTATCGTGAATCGTTTTAGAATCGGATGTTCAAAGAAGTATCGAAAATCTATCGAAATCTGTAAAAAATTGGAATCGTCCCATCACTAGTTATAAGGTGTACTAGTGAATTTACCGAAGAATGTGTGTATGCGATCCCGACGGGGGCCAGTAATAATATTAATATTTGATTTAAATCTAGAAAAAAGGCAATAAAAAACTTAGAATATTAAATCTCTCAATATTTTTTCCGAAATAATTGTAAAAGCGCAAATTTAGTGTGGGCACATAATCGTTTATTTTTAATAAGCACAACATTATCATCAAATGTAATCCCAATATCACTTGTAACAAAAAGGTGGGATTGTATTCAAGCTGTACAATCCATGTCACTTGTGATAATTATGTGGTTTATACAGGCTTGAGATTAAATTTATGATCTTCCTTGCTCTGCTGAATAGAATTATAATTATACTATCACTTCTACTATCTCCTCAAAGTTTTAAATTATTATTATTAATAATATAATATTTTTTGAAGTGATTTAGCCAGTCCTTATCGAAAATCTCAGTCAAGTGGGCTTGGACATGTCCTCCGCATGTGTAGCGAAAGACTGGCCAAATAGATTTTCTCGTCCGTGCCAGAGGAAAGAATGCCTATGGAACAACTTAGAAAAACATGGCAAATGCAAGTAGAGAGAATCAACGAAGAATGTTTAAACTACCAGACGCCCTAAGTAATCGAGAGGTGGAAGAAGGCTGTCCAAGCGATTTTCGATTAGTATAAAAGGGGTGAAGAAGAAAATTAAATACCCCGTTTTTTGGTTAAAATGTATGTTTGTGCACATGTAGGTATTTAAACTCCTTTAAAATGATGACTAGTAAATTATGAATAATTGTCCAGGTACTGTGTGGTGGCCAGGGAGGCTCGCAGGAGAGAGCTGGAGACGCGCGCCCCCGACCAGTGCGCCCTGGAAACGCGCCTGCGCAAGAGCACCGACTACCACCTGAGGCACTGCCGCGACGGGGTGGCTTCCAACAGGTTACACCGTTTCTATCCTTCCAGTTTACTTTCAAGTCATTTAACTGCGGAAAAAAAAATTACAAAATTAGCAAAACAATTATAAGATCAGTGATGTCCTTAGGTAAAATATCGACCCTAAACAAATTTATGAAGGTTGTCCCTAATATTTTCTATCGTCCTTATAATATTTTTTATGTGTAAAGTGTACAAATATGCAATGCACTAAATGTAAACAAAAATGAAGTCAAGTGAGAAGAAAGCTTAAGATATTTCAAATGATCCCATTCAACCATTTTTTGTCATTTTGATGGATGCATTCGACATCATCATTCAATGACAACTATATAGATTTGGCAACTAAACGGTGATATCATTTGAAATAATTGTATTGTTTTTATGACCCGGACTATGTTAATGTTAAGCTGCCGACTTTTGCTGAATTTTAACCACCAATTTTATGGGCTTTGCCCATCGATATCTTTCAAACATATTTTTTGTAAATTGCAAAGTGATCTTCAATGATTATTTAAAATAAAATAAAAAAATTTCATTTTTAAATTGAACCGTTTAATAATTATTAAAAAATACTGATAATTTAATCATTCAATTTTTTCAAAATTGTTGGGAGTGACATCTATGTGAAAACCTCAAAATGACCATCTTCATCCGAGACACAAACCATTTAACGTCGAATATGGTTTTTCAGGAAGCACGAAGTAATCACTCAACAGATTTCCCGCCTGAAGCCCGGCAGGAGGTACGTGGTCCAGGTCACGGTGGAGAAGAGTGGGGGAAGCACCCTATCCTACGACCTGCTCACCGTTCACACTAAAAGAAATTGTAAATGAATTGTTATAAAGGCTAATAATTGACCTAGATAAAAATGCAAAATGAATACGATTGAAGAGAAAAATTGCATTTTAAAATATAATGTAGTACAACTTAAATTAGTCAAAAAATAATCTTATACATAAGTATAATCAAATTAAAGTTATTGTTTTTATAAATAATAAGCATATCGTTACATATTGACATTTAAAACAAAACATTATTATGAAGATTACCTTTATCCCGCTTCCAAAAAAGAAACAAAAATATTTCATGTCTTTAACTGAAATACACGACATTGTTCTTATAAAAACACAATGTTATTATTTTAGGTCGGATTGTAGAGAGAGAGACCAAAAGCTTTGTTTTATTTAACATAAAACAAACGCATTGCTAAGTTTGAAAAATGATATATTACTGAATCACATTTTCAATTTTCTCGATATTTTTTAAAATATGTTTAGGCTTTAGGCGATCAAGTATATAGTTATAGTTTTAAATAAATAGTAAGCAGGTAACAGATATTGCATTTGTAAATATGTTGTATTTAAATTATTGCTAACTTAGATTTATTTAATTACCATAATATAATTATTCAAAAACCCTGAGGTTTTTAGTTTTTTCTCTTTTATTAATCGTGAAAACTAAATATAAACGCAAAACAAGTACAATATCTTATTATAATTCAACATAACAATATTATCCAAAATATATTGTAGTAAATTTTAATGTACATGTTATGTTTAGTGCAATGTAGCATTTTATTTAATTCTGTATATTTTTTTTAAATACCACGCACGTTCACTTTTATACATTTATCATTAGTATAGACTTGATAATATTATTATGATATACAGTGTGTCCGGTGTCGGAGACTTCCTTTAATAGCATAAAAAATAATCAATTTCGTCGACGGAACACCCCCTATATGTAAAAAAAAAAACATGTTTTTTTTTTTGTAATTTTTAACAATTATTATTGGTTTCTTTTTTAAATTTGGTGAAATATTTAACGTAATATTGATTCTCATAATTTTATTGAGACTTATTGATCTATTCATCAGCCCTGATGATGGACCCTGCAATGGGATCCGAAACGTCGGCCAGAAAGGTCGCAAAAACACGGCATAATACCCCAGAAGACACAAACCAGAAGATTCTGAGTGGCCGTGAAAACCTAAGAACATTCTTGAGACTTATTGAGATTTATAAAACCTGTACATAGTTAGATATTAGTATATTGACACCATTTCCATTTCACTATGGCTGGAGAAAAATTAGAAATATGAGGTACTTTGTCAATGAAATTGATCATTTTTTATGCTATTATATACTCTGACATCGGTCACCGGATAGTCACCGGACACAATGTATAATACCGCTTTTCCTTTAATGACGAATTTGTTGAAAATTGATTTTACTAAGGATTTTAAGCGTTGTGCACTTTTAAATGATGAATCTAAGCGACTGGGCTAGACATTTATAATTTGTTGATTGTATCTTACTTAACATTTAAATAAGTATGAGTCATAATAACTTTGTTGTCTTTGAAGTCGATGTTTGAAATATTATATTATATAATAATAGTTCATAGCATAATTATTCGGCATAATCTTGTTATGCAGTAATATATTTTAGAAACCATTGGATTGAAATGATTCTTTTGGAAAAATCCAGATATTTTAAATGATAGTAAATATAATTTGAATAAGTTGTAATTTTTAATAAAATTTTGATTACAGTGTGTAAGGAATGATTTTAACCATCTAAAATTCTGATAAAAATACTTTTCCATAAGATAAAGTGATTATTTTTAAAATTTTAACGTAATATTACAAAAATTAACAAATTCTTCTAAATCTAGAATCGTTAATATATGTGGTTATGTACTTATCGATGATTTTGCATTTATAATGCTAAGGTTATTTATTTTCAGTAAGTGTATGTATTGATATAGTAATAACTGTAGGTATGTAAAGAGAAATATTTTCCGGTTTTTAATTTTTATTCTTTATAAATAAAATAAATTTACGATATATTACTATTAATCAATTATTTTATTTCCATTCAAATTCCCGATCGACCTTAAAAAATATAAGTTTACCTTAGATTTCTCAGAATTTGCATCATGTCATTTAGAAAAAATAATCGTCTTGAATTATAATTTTATTTCCGCGGTGCAGTAATCTGCATCGCAAAAAACAGTCAAACGGGTTCAACGTCTGGCCGTGAAAGGTACCGCGAAACGATTCTGACAAATTGTAAATCTCTCGCGCTGCCGATTAGTTTCGGCACATGGCGCTGTGGCATTGGTAGTATGGTAATTCTGCGAGTCAATACCCCGGAGGCGGCTGGGACGGCGCGGTGGGGCGGGTCATCGCTTCCTCCCCAGTGACCTAGTCGCGAGTCACCAGCCACCGGCTCTGCTGATCCTCGCGGTCGGGACGCTAACTGTGCAGCGAGGTGAGCAGGCTCATTAGCTTCTAAGACGCTAGATCGTTTCGACATTTCGCACAAGTTGAAGGTCGGTGAATTGTGTTTAAACGTTTCATTAAAAAAAACTCTTCGGCAAACTTTACACGACATCTTTTGGAGTCTGGTGATTTTTTTTTTATGATATGGAATTCTTTATTGAAAATAAAATATTTTTTATAATCATTAGATGACATGTTACAGTGACAGTGAATATTACATTTTTATACCTGTTTAACTGTCCCCAGAAAAGTTAAAACTTGTGTTTGGGGACAGGAGTAGGTACATGATACATAAGAGCATGAATGATAAGTAAGTCAAGTCAATAATGAAACAGAATATAGAGAAATATAAAGATCATACAATAAATATTAGTGACTCAAGTATGCTAATTATTTTCGTAGTACCGTTATTTTTTTAAAAATTCTAATTATTTTTTGTTTTAATTATGTATATTCTATTTGTTTTGTGTGTTTCTTAAATTTTGTATAGTGGTCTGTAGTGTTTTGCATAGTGTGTGTGATAATGCGGAATGATACAAACCCGCTATTCAACCTATCTAAGCATCACTAAATTTATCTTTCAAACATAATAGAATATACAAAAATATAATTTTACTGAAATTACACACCTTCACCATCTTCAGCCGTTTTTATGTGGAAACGTCTTTAAAATCGTGCCGGGTGTGGGGAGTAAATTGCACCCAAATGAGCGACAGTTTCTGTCAAGTAATTTCAAATTTAAATAACTCGCCTAAAAATGGACATAGCGCCAGCATCTTGGTCTCGTTTTAAAGAAAAATAATGATTCTGTGATGTTACTGTTTGGCGTTCGAATACTAAATATCCCATTCGTGTTAACCAAGTATAGTTTTGAAGAATGCATGTGTTACAAATGGTGTCCATGAATAAATTTCAAAAGTTTGAAAAGATACGAGGCTGTGAATTAAAAAAAAATTGAAAATTACCGATATTTCAGGACAAAGTAAAACCAGAATCATAAAAGTCGGGCACGAATGCTAAGAACACATAATTTCAAAGAGAAAGACACCGAAAACCGAACCCAGAACCGCCGGTCCCGCATCCAAAACAACGTATTTAAATAAAATTTGACGATTTCGTCAGTCTAAGTTTCGGCCTCTTGATTTGATTTCCTTTGGCACCACTCGATTACTGCATTAATCTAGCGATTGTCCATTTTCGAAGCGATGTGGCCTGCCCATTGCCACCTAACTTTCTTGAAGCATTCAATTATATCGACTACTGACGTCAGGTCTCAGAGACTTCTCTGAAATTCACATAATTTAGCATCAACAAGTCGTAAGTGAATAATAGTCGTACAATGTTATATTAATTTAAAATGTGTAGATAGAAATGTAAGACAATTTTTGTGATTAAAAAGCTTAAAATAAATAAAATATCATAGATTTCACTTTTTATGTTTTTTTATAATGTTACAAATTGGCAATTTCTGAGAGAACAAGAAGTTGAAACTCCGACACAGATACAGAGCGCATGGGTTCCTACCTCAATAATAAGACTACAGGCGGGTGCGTCCTAGGTAATCTAATAGTGCTATAATAGCTGCACAGTTAACATTTTGGTTGATAATATAAATTGAATGAAAATCACATCTAGCTAATTACATAATTGTCTTAAACGATATATGTGCCATATACTTAAAGAAAGAATTACAAAAATAACAATTCATTGGAAATTCTCTCATGTATTTAAGAACCAACAGTAAATATTGTGTATCTAAGACTAATAATTAACGAATGGAAGTGGTGAAAGTTAACCTAACCTAACCTATGCTAACGTTTATTATTTGTATTGTAATGATACCTGGTGCCCTTTTTATTTGCGAAAGTTTGGAAGTAACAAAGTTATAAACGGGACAATATCTCTTTCAATTAGGTACTCTTTATATTACTATCTAATTTCAACCAGAAAAGAATCAAGCGAGGGAAAGCAACTTGCAAGGTTCTCTAATAATTTTATTTATAAACTAGCTGTTCGTACCCGGCGTTTCACGGGTTAAGGATTAAGTTGAAAATAAATTTGTGGGGGGAAACAAAGGTTCCATTGTTTTGCAAAGCCTCTAATTAAAATAATGGTTCTTAAAGCAAAAGTATACAAAATTTGTGTCGAATCGGACAAACGGTGTAGATTTGTATAGAGAACAGACAGGCAGACAGACGTTGTGTTTTATAAGGATAAATTTTACTTTTTGCGCCTAGGACTACATTCCGAATAAGAATAATGTAATCAAAAAACTTGTTACACCTTAATTAATCATATTATTCATATTGAAAGGGTTTTTTCAAATAATATGTGCGGATTCGAATGCAACATTGTGTCAAAATTTCAAAGCAATAGTTAACGGACTTTAAAAGATTTAAGATGTTGCACAATCGAACATTAAAATTTTTATTTATATAAATAAATATATTATATTATATTATATTCACATACTAAAGTATAAATGTCATCATGCTTGTTGCTGTAGTGTTGAAGACACTCCCTTGGTGGTCGAAGATCCAAGCCTACTATTTTTCGTAGGGTTTTGCTTGGTTTTAAAATAATAAGTATATTTTTTTATTTTTTAAATTAAAACAATCGAATTTTAAAGGAAATTGACCCTTAATTTTAGCATTCAAATTTAGCAGCCAAAAAAACCTTCAGACACTAAGCTGAACTTTAATATTCGAGGAAGCTCAGAAATCAATTGTGAATTCGTAAATTCAATTGTGAGTACCTACGTGAACATTATCAGGTGATTTAAGAAAAATATTACATGTAGGTAGTAGGTACACATCAACTTATTATTATCATCTGAAAAAAGGAGACTCAATTATTGAAGACCTTCGACTCACTCAGGAAGACGCGTCAAATGTACTTTTTGTTCAAACAATTTTTTGCCGAGGAGTTCAACGAACAGCCTTCAATACATTATTTCGAAGATCTGAAAATAATATCACAGACTTCTCCCGCTAATTTACATGTCATTCAAATGTACATGTCGTCGTAACAGTACTTCCTATACCAAGATTTGTTTAATTGATTAATCGTCTGTCATTGTTTCCGAGCTGTCAGCTCTATGTATGTACAAATGTGTGTCAAAAGTACGTTAGATTTTTCATACCCCACACGAATCAAAAATTTAAAAATTCAGATGAAAAATATGTACGCTTGTAATTTTCATGAAACTTATTAGTAATTTACATAATACATAATTTACTGCCTCATCTATTTGAAAAAAACATGCATAAATATATTTTTAAATTAGTCTCTTTTAAAACATAAATTTTAAGGAAGCTAACTTTTAAAAATATTTTAAAATATTTTTTATTAATTAAATGTAATCGTTTTCTTTGTAATATTATTGAAAAAAAATCATGTCCATATGAAGTCCACAAAGTGAAGCAATTTTCTTCAGCTATTGAACATTGTTGATTTTCTAATTTATTAATTCTTCTTCTTCTTTTTCTTTTAGTAGACCTGTTGATCTGTGCTACAGAAAACTACACCTCCTGGGATGTCGAGGTGTAACGATATTGGCCTATTCAAATAGACATTGCTGAAAAATTATACGAAAATATCTATCTGCTAAAGTTTATAATAAAGAGAAGCTTCACAACCCGTTAAATATTCTATGATTATATGGTTGCCGAGTAAGTAGGTGCGGACAAGCTTTATTGTTCGTGAAACGTAGAGGTATGCCGCGCGTGTGACGCGTGCTTTACCTTTATCTTAACTGAAACGGACGAATCACAAGACGCGGGCGTTCGCCGTGAATCTGACCAATGAGAATGGTTCTGAGAGTTAGACATGACTTTTACACGCAAGTTGGAATCAAAGATGGCGGGAGATAGGGACTAGTTTTTAGCGATACAAATTGGAGAGCGGCACTTGAGTTTTCAGCTTGGAGGTCGGCCGAGGCTTTGTCGAGGAGAGTCCGAAATAAGGAAGATAATTTAACTGGACCGAGGAAAAAGCCGGAGGTTTATAATAATTCAAAGGAGAATTGGAACAGTGAACAGATAAGCATTTCCAATATTATTTGTTTCTATTGCCTTTTATGTGTATTATATTCGGAACCTTATATTACTATGCGCTCATCAGATTTAATAAATGGTAATTCATAGTTTTGCGGCTGTGATAATCCAGCGGGCGTTCTTTCATAATACTTATGTAACTTTCAAATATGCAAAGGAATTTTATGTTATCTGTGCTGCCGATTGAAAACACGGATTTCTATATGATTTGTATTGTTTTGGGAATGATTGGGATCGGAGTATTTATGGGGTTTTGATATCACGATTGTCAATGTGATATGGGTTCAGATCGTACGAGAAATTTCCTACAAATAATATATTTTAAAAATGCATCTGGATTTTATATTTATTTTATTAAAACACGGATGTGAGGTTATTGGGCAAGGTACATGTTTGTATTGCGTATCATTGGGCAATCGTTATAAACAAAATTTGTTCCTATCAAGTTCTTATTAAAAACGTGTTTCGAATCGTACATATTGTATAGAAATAATTAATTTGGATACAGCCGGTCTTCAGCTGGGGAACACATTTATATTTTCTATTACGGTTAATTATTTTTACTATCGGGCTGCATTATTTAGGGAGTAGGTAAGTGAGATTCGGAGGAGTTGTGCGTATTCAATGTCGCGGTTGCTTGTCTGATCTTGTTTCAATTAGTACGAGAATTTAATTATGTGTTTTTGATATCACGATTGTAAGCGTGATATAAATTCAAATCGTACGAGAAATTTCTTCCAAATAATATATTTTAAAAATGCATCTGGATTTTATATTTATTTTATTAAAACATGAATGTGTGGTTTATTTGAACTCGTTACATGTTTGTATTGCGTATCATTAGGCAATCGTTTTAAACACGATTTGTTCCTATCAAGTTCTTATAAAGACGTGTTTCGAATTGTATATATTGTATAGAAATAATTAATTTAGATACAGCCGGTCTTCAGCTAAGGATCGCGGAAATTTTGTACTAACGAGCAGCATTCTCGATGGAAGGAAAGCGAAAGGCTGCACAGGCGGTGGTATTTGCTCGTTTTGAGAGAGGAAGTGTTTCGTGTTTGTTTGTGGGATTTGAAATTCAGAATAATTATTTATATTTAATGTCGCGAGGTTCGGAATCTACGAGAGATTCTTCAGGGCGGATGTATCTTTATGCAAAAGAATGCTATGTTATCTATACTGGCGATTGAATACACGGATTTCTATATGATTTGTATTATTTTGGGGATAATTGAGATCGGAGTATTTATGTGGTTTTGATATCTCGATTGTCAGTGTGATATAAATTCAGATCGTGCGAGAAGTTTCCTACAAATAATATATTTTAAAAATGAATCTGGATTTTATATTTATTTTATTAAAACACGGATGTGAGATTATTGGACAAGGTACATGTTTGTATCGCATATCATTGGGCAATCGTTTTAAACACGATTTGTTCCTATCAAGTTCTTATAAAGCCGTATTTCGAATTGTATATATTGTATCTATTTAGATTAAGCCGCATTTATTAATTCTAGAAAGGGTTTTCTGCTTCGAATACAAGATATTATTTACAGGTCAGCCTGGCATATGAATAAAAATTGTTATACTACCGCCATCTATCGAACTCAAACATGACATTGTTTTATTCATTCAATATTAGATATTTGAAATGTTTTCCACAACATATTCCATTATTGTGGGTCGTTTGCGGTTAGATCAGGGGTAGTTGACCTTCGGTCTTCCGTAGCCGTGATAGTTGTTCATATGACAATGTTTTTATACATTCAATATTAGATATTTGAAATGGTTTTTACAACATATTCCATTATTGTGGGTCGTTTGCGGTTAGATCAGAGGTAGTTAGCCTTCGGTCCTCCGAAGCCGCGATAGTTATTCATATGACAATGTTTTTATTCATTCAATATTAGATATTTGAAATGTTTTCTACAACATTTTCCATGATTGTGGGCAGTTCGCGGTTTGTTCAGGGGTAGTTAACCCTTGGTCTTCCGTAATCGCGTTATTTACTTATATGATAGATTGTTTTGTTTTATTCGTTTAATATAAGTAATATCATATTTTAATGAGTTACCGTAATTATTTATCTATATGATTTTATTATTGAGAGTGATGCAACGAATACTACTTTCACGAAAACGAATATCGGGCCTACTATTTGGTGAATTCGATATATTGCTACGCTTTTTAATAATACATGGTTGCATTTTATAGTGATTATCAGATGTACGTATTCAGGGGGAAAGGTTTGTTCAGGGGTAGTTAACCTTCGGTCTTCCGTGATCACGTTATTTACTTATATGACAGATTGTTTTGTTTAATATAAGTAATATCATATTTTTATGAGTTACCGTAATTATTTATATATATGATTTTATTATTGAGAGTGATGCAACGAATACTACTTTCACGAATACGAATATCAGGCCTACTATTCGGTGAATACGAATGCGAATATTTCCACCAAGGTGGGGGAACTTAAACATACTTGTAAATATAATTACCTTGATGCAACGAATACTACTTTCACGAATACGAATGACAGGCCTACTATTCGGTGAATATGAATGCGAATATTTCCACCAAGGTGGGGGAACTTGAACATACTTGTAAATATAATAACCTTGATGCAACGAATACTACCTTCACGAATACGAATGTTACGCCTACTATTCGGTGAATACGAATGCGAATATTTCCACCAAGGTGGGGGAGAACGCAAGCATACTTGTAATTGTATTGTTTATGTCTGCTTGTGATATCACTATACGGCGTAGATGAACTAGTTTGAAAGGGCTTATGTTCTGTATGTGCTTGGCGTAGAGGGAATAGTTTTCTTGTTTCTAGGATCTAATACAGGTTTACAGGTGCTGATATTGAAATATATATACAAGGAAAACACTATTTTGGGACCCATTAACTGGATGGAAGATATTGAAGCACACATACACACAAGGAGGACGTTATGTTAAATACATGACTGTAAAGTTGTTATTGGAAAACACAGGCGTCCAGTCGGCGGGACGCAAGCATACTTGTAATTATATTGTTTATGTCTGCATGTGATATCACTGTACGGCGTAGATGAACTAGTTTGAAGGGGTTTATGTCCTGTATGTGCTCGGCGTAGAGGGAATAGTTTTCTTGTTTCCAGGATCTAATACAGTTTTAAAGGCGCTGATATTAAAATATATATACAAGGGAAGTGAAGGGCTACACAGGCGCTGGTAATTGCTCAATTTTGGAGAGGACCCGTTATATTACTTCGGATCAGGATGCCATCCCAGAAGCAGACCAACTACAGAAATAAGATAAGAACCTTTAATATTATTTATTCTTTATTTTCTTATGTGTATCAAATGGAATGTTCGTGCTATATAATTTGTCATTGTCACATGGTCACTATTCATTTCATTACGTGGGTTCAGAGTTCGACGGCAACGGACGCGGTAACAATTTGGTACTTGTCGGGGCGTGACGTCGGAATTATTTCTTAATTATCTTTAGGATAGAAGCGAGGTCATTGTACGTGCATTCTGCATTTCAAACGTTTTACTAACATATATAAATACATATTATTGCGTTTTACAAATTGAATATGATCGCGGGAAATAGGCATTTCGTCCGGTTATGCAATATTGACTTCCAACGTAGCATAATGAGATCTTATTACCGGCGCTAGACTCTCGAGGTTAGTCACGTGATTGTTGTATAAATGGAATAATGAAGGGGATTGAAGAAAGAGATACACTCGCGATACAGATAGTTGTATGTAACTGGGATCAAATGACGGGGTGCGTGTTCTCGATCCAGGGGATGAACGGGACTGCGGGGACACTCTGGGTGGGTCTAAGTAGAATTGCTCAAAGCCTCC